>PVIA01002310.1:0-217315 GCA_004024845.1 Tonatia bakeri | reverse complement strand
CCTACAAAGGAGTTCCCATCAGACTGTCAGCTGATTTCTCAAAAGAGACTTTACAGGCAAGAAGGGACTGGAAAGAAGTATTCCAAGTCATGAAAGACAAGGACCTACATCCAAGATTGCTCTATCCAGCAAAGCTTTCATTTAGAATGGAAGGGCAGATAAAGTGCTTCTCAGATAAGGTCAAGTTAAAGGAGTTCATCATCACCAAGCCCTTATTTTATGAAATGTTAAAGGGACTTATCTAAGAAAAAGAAGATAAAAAAACATGTAAAATGACAGCAAACTCACAACTATTAACAACCACACCAAAACCAAAACCAAAAGAAACTAAGCAAACAACTAGAACAGGAACAGAACCACAGAAATGGAGATCACATGGAGGGACAGCAGCAGGGGAGTGGGAGGAGGAGAGAGGGGGAAAAAGTACAGAGAATAAATAGCATAGATGGTAGGTAGAAAATAGAAAGGGGGAGGGCAAGAATAGTATGGGAAATGTAGAAGCTAAAGAACTTATGACACACGAACTAAAGGGGGGGAATGTGGGTGGGAGAGGGTGTACAGGGTGGAGGGGAGTGAAGGGAGGAAATGGGACAATGGTAATAGCATAATCAATAAGATATATTTAAAATTTTTTTAAAAAAGACAGATCTGGAAGGAAACAATGCAAAAACATAATCATACTAATCTCTGGGCACCCAGCAGGTGCTCAATAAATGTTCCTTAAATGAAATGTAAAATGATTTCAATAAGCTTAGAAAGAGGTAGGACTAACACACACACACACACACACACACACACACACACACACAAGAATAAAGCAGATCTCTAGGTACTGACATCTAAATTGTCTCTAAGGAATATTAGTGTGATGTACAAATGCTTTTCTCACCTTTTTTTTTCACAAATTCCTATTTATGAGTATGCTCTAATTTATTTAACCAGTTTTATTCTGATGAGCCATCAGGTATTCCTAGTATTTCAGAGTTGACACCCTTGTGCAGCATCTTTGTGTGTTTGCAGAGCAGTGGTTTCCTGAAGCTGTATCACTGGACCAAAGAGCAAGCGCTTTTGATGAGCCAAATTTCTCTTCAAAGAGAGCCGATGAAGACTGTATAAATAGGTCTGATGCTCTATGTTCTTGCTGGCCGTTAATATTATCAAATGTTTTCATTTTTGCTAATTGATAGGGCAACCACATTACTTACTAGCATTTATTAATTATAAATAAGTTTGGGAAACATTATATATATTTCTAAACCATGTGTATTTGCTTTGTGTGAACACATGTCTTTTTTCCTATTTATCTACCTGGTTGTTTATATTTATTTACTGATTCATAAAGCTCTTTAACTTTCATAGGTTAAGGAAATTTGCTGCAGTTAAGAAAATTAATACTAAATGTTTTCCCCTTTGTGATTAAACTTAGTTTATGGCTTTTTTCCCCAATGATCAAGCAAAAAAATTTAATTATCATGTAGTCAAATTTCCCCATTTTATCCTCTGTGCTTCTAAGCTTTTGTGTTTTGCTCAGAAACTCCTTCTCCAATCCAGCATTATGAAAATATTTGCTTGTTTTTCTAATTTTACAACTTCATATTTCTACTTTAGTATTTGAAGTCATCTGGAAATGTTTTGTGTTAGAAGTGAGGACCAATTTAATTTTTTCCAAATGAGTAGGCTTTGCTCTCACAACATTTATTGAGTATTTTGTCTGTTTACCATTGACATAAGATCCCACCTTTATCATACGCTGAATTCCGAAATGATCTTGTCTTCATTTTTGTCTGAACTATGGTGTTTTATTGATTTTTTGTGAACTTAAAGTATTTTCCAATGAATACTTGAATGTCCCTCACTCATTGCTCTACAATAAATCACTTCAAAACTGAAAATATTATTGTTCATCATGGCTTAAAACCACAGCTCATCACTGAACATCATTCTGTGGGTTGGCAATCTGGGAGGTCTTTCTGCGGGTCTTTCCTGGGATCACTCCTGTGCCTGCAGTTCTGACGCTTGGGAGGAGTGGACAGTCCACACGGATTCACTCACGTATCTGGCAACCGGCGCCGGCTGCTCACTGGGACACCACGGTCCCCTTCGTGGGGGTTCATCCCCTAGTACGTTATCCTGGGTTTCCTCACACCCTAGTGGTCCCCAGTTCCAAGAAAGCAAGCCCCAAAGCAAACGCATATATAAAGTCTCTGACCCCACCACCATTTCCTCACAACCCTGCCCCCGACACGTTTACTCATGCTCCGTGGACAAAGCAAGCCACGTGGCGAAGCTCAGAGGCCATGTTTGAGAGGACCCAGACTGCCCCGCATGGCAGGAGAAGCTAGGAATTTGTTGTTTCTTTAGTTCACCACTCTGGCTAATAACTCATCTTCATTTTTAATTTGTATATTTATGCTTTCTTCCTTTTATTCTAATTGGGATTCATTATAGTTTATATATTTTATAGTTTTAGAAATTTTCTCTCCAGAGAATTTTGGTAAATTTATTAGGTCTAAAACTTTTCTCCCTATGTATATAAAATGCACATGTATTTTATTTATTACATATACCATAATACATACTTATATATTTTATAACATAACACAGTATATACTATTACATATTAATGTAAAATTACAAATTTTATGCATAATAAATATATAAATTACACATATAATACATGTATATTCTATCCTCTAAGAGCACTACTTTAACTTAATCCTATTGATTCTATTTTCATTCTCATTGTTTTCTAAATATTCTACAGTTGCAATTTTCATTTCTACTTTGAATGAGGTTAGTTAAAAGAGAAAAAAAAATTCTATATTTATTATAAAATTTTTGACTTTTTGATAACCAGACACTAAATTTTGTACTACATTGAAATTTTAGCAATCATTGAGCTATTGGTTGTGACCTGATTTATGACCCATTTTTATAAATTGGAAACATGAACAAAAAAAAGGCTATTCTATATTTTCAGGTTATAGCTTTTGACAGTGATGTATGTGTAATTGATAAGGGAAATGTTATAAATATGTGCATATTTATAACTTAGTCTTTGATATTTTATAGATATGGGTTGTAAATAATTCATAAGAAAATTTGTATACATATAACATTATCATAAATTAATTTATAAAGATTACCTTGGTAATTTCTAAATTTAAATAAAAATGAAAGTATAACTTCTAATTTTAATTAACAAGTAATAATAAAAAGGCAATACAAAAATATCTCTCATAATAATCCCATTCAAAATAAAAATCAAAATTAAAATGGCAGAATATTTAGGAAATAATGAGAATGAAAATAGAATAAATGGAATAAGGTTAAAGCAGTTCTCAGAAGATATCCATGCCCACATATATATTTACAATTTTTGTTTTATTAATTTTTAATATGAATTCTTTATGTCTTTCCTTATATTTTGTGTACCTAATCATTATATCTATTTATTCTAGTGTTTCTCACAGATTTTGCCTTAGTAATTTTGACAATGTCATCACAAAAATAAACATTCTTAAGATCTAATTTTCATTGAAAATTGCACCTTTTATTATTATAAATTCTCTTTATTTTTTTCACTGCTTTTTGCCTGAAACTCAAAGTTTTCTGATATTGATATTGTGTCCTTTTTTTTCAGAGGTGGTAACTCCCTGGTATGTGTCTGCTCTGACATTCTTTATCTAGAAAGCTCAAAAACTTGTTTTTTTCCCCCTTAGAACATAGAATTCCAAGTCTAAAAATTAAAATTTTCCTTGTCCCAGAGACATTTTTTGTACTATATATTAAATAGTTTATCTTCCATTTATGGCTTTCTTTACTTCCCTAACTTTGTGAATCATCATTTCGGTTCTTCTTTATCTGACCTGAACATTTATTATTTTTCTTCTGTTTCTTTAATCTTAGGGTCTTTTGTGTTTTCATACACTGAAGTCCACTTCCACATCAATCATTGTATTTTTAGCTGTATATTTTGCTTTATTGTTTCTAACTTGTGTTGGTTGTATAATAGTGTTGACGATCTTTAATTTTTTTTCCTTAAGTCTTCGTTGTTCTTTTTGTCTCATTCTGTTGTTTTGTATTGTAAGGGAGTAAAAATTTTCCTCAACCCTCCCTGGATGAGTCTGAACACTAAACTGTTAGATTAACAAAAGAAAAGCATACAAAATTCTTTCCTATAAATTTTACATGACATGAGTGCCTTCATAAGGAAAAAAATAAGGACTAAAAGAAACAGACGTGAGTATTTTTATGCTACATTTGATGAAGAGCTGATAGTTGTTGAGGCATATGATAGGTCAAAGAGTAAGAGGTAATCATAGTAAACTGGAAGAGATTTAGCAAGGCTTGTTTGTTTGGATTCTTCTAGGTGTCCCTTTGTCAATGGAGATAAGGATGCTTCTCTGGGTATAAGGAGCGCACCTCTCACATGAGGATTTTAATAACTGTTCCAAAGGAGAAGGGTAGAAGGAAGGTCAGCGTGACCTTACTGCTTCTGCTGTTTTCTCAAAGTCCTTTATCTTACAGTATTTAGAATGCCAAGGTGTCATATTTTGGGGCAGTGTATTTTGAACCACATCAGTATTTACTATTTAAGTACTAATTTTATTGTCTTTGGCTCTCACTCATTTATCCCAAGACATGAAGACACTTACAGAAAATTCTTTTTGTTTCCTGGGGTATATTTTCTTCCAGACCAGATTCTTCACCAACATTTTCTTGATATGTTTTCTTTTTTCATTTCTTTTGTATTTTTTATGAGATGTCTCAGCAGGGGTTGTGTTAAAAAAAAACCATGATGAAAAGAGACACCATAGAAAGACTTGAAACTCTTGATTTTTTTTCTCTTAATCCAAGTCTGCACTCGAAGGTACTCATGTATCCCATAGTACCCTGTTTGCTGCCATCTTAGAACTTACATATTATTGCAATTGTTTATTTGTCTATATTTCCCATTAGATCATTGTTGTTCAGAGAATAGTCCCAATCAGTCTGCATCAGAGTCACCTGAGGGGCTTACTGAAAATAAAGATGCTTGGGTCATTCATTGTCTTATCTACTGAATCTAAATTAGTGAGGGTGAAGCTTAGAAATCTGTATTTTAAACTCAGGTCCTGGTAAGTCCTGTTGCATAAACTCTGAGAATCTTGGAGGTATCTTGTTTATCATGGCTTTAACCCAGTGCCAAACAACACAGAAGGGACTCAAGATATCAGTACTGGGTAGATAAATAAGTCAATAATGAAGTCTGTATTACGTGTGCCTTACAGTATGTGTTAGCCAGTGAAGGTGACATCAGTAGTTAAATTCCAGGGGGTTTTTCACCATCGCCTAGTCTAGTGAAACAGTGTAATGTTTTATGAAACCTTCTGTGAGTTTTTTTTCTCTAATTTTCCATTATCAGGATCCAAAACAAATATTTCAATGAAACATAGGAAAATGTCTCATGCATTGAAAATCCTGTACTGAAATAACTTGGCTTGGAATGTCAGTTAGTGATTGGTAACTATTTAGTTGCAGAAGTAGCATCACCAGCAATCCATTGTTGATTGACTCTGACAGATTTTGGTTTGCCAAATACCTTTCCCTTTAGTTGGAACTGAAAGGAGCTGATTGCAATAACCATAGTGTTGTGAAAAACAGTGGCATTGAAATCTGAACACATGTGTTTGTATCTCATTTTTGTCTCTTGCTATCTGAAACTCAGTTCCTTTTCAGGAGCTATTATGATGATTCAATGAGGTCACATGTAAATAAGCACATAAAATGTACTCATAAGCTATATATTTTTAATCATAAATAATTGAGGATAAAGTACAATGAATAATTATGTCTGGGAGGCACTATATTTGAATTATTGTAGCTATGGGCAAAGATGATTTTAGTATAAAATATTAGATTAATTATGTAGAAAAGTATTTTAAAATTTGTAAGTATGACCTATATACGGTACACTTGGAAAGTGGGTAAAGTATAATAAAGTATAAACCCAAGTTTATCAATCAAAATGTTTTTAATTAAAAGGATTCTGAGAATTAGTATGAGGTTCATTCCAAGTGCCTGAGCAGTAATCATGGAGGAAAGGAGGGTGGGGTGTTGCTTACCTTGGCAGAAGATCCTGTTCTCTTCAACAAGAGCGATCAGGACATCAATCAAAAAATTGACAGAATATGTTGAAAGTTCAGAAGCACAAGACTTTAGCCCATTAGCTTGAGCTAATATGACAATGAAGATGTCATCAAAGAGCCAAGAAAGACTAGAAAATTTATTTTATTTTATTTCTTTTTAGAAAGAGGTGAAGGGAGGAAGAGAGAGAGAGAAACATTGATGTGAGAGAGAAACATTGATCAGATGCCTCATACACACCTCAACTGGGTACTGAACCTGCAACCCAGGTATGTGCCATGACTGGGAATCAAACCAGCAACCAAGGGAGACTCGAGAGAAACTCTCCACATCGATAATATGAAGATGAAGCTCTGCTGTCCTTTATTTCAGTTTGGCTGGGAATCTGGTTCCTGGCTAATGTTACCATCTACAATAAATAGAAGAATCAAATGTAAAATTTGGGAATAACTTTGATGAACTGAGTGATGGAATTAGAACATCCAGAACATTGTACTTGTGGCCAAATTTGTCTAAGCTATCTTCTTGAAATTTAGCCTTCTAAATATCATACTTTCAAAATTTTTATTGAATATACTTTGACCAATCTTACCTTACAATCAGATTTTAATGCCAAAACAATTATATTACCCCCATTTAATTAGATAGTCATTTTTTTATTCTCTTTAAGTATTTTAGCTTTCAGTTGAATTTAATCAGAGGCTAGATCCAGATGAACTTTTTTTCTTCAAGCATGTAAAATTCAATTTCTTCAGAGAATATCAGATGGCAATATAATATTCATTCTTTCACATGTCTGCTATGTTCTATAATGCTGTTCTGACATTTTACCTTCCATTGACATTCATTTTAGAAAGTACTTCAGTCCTGTGTGGAATGTCCCCCACACAAAGAAGAACTTACGGACTTCTCTGCCCATGCTCTTCTTAACCCACCTCACCCCATGGTTTACCTGCAAAAATGACTTGCAAACCAAGCGCTGCAACAAATAAATATATCTTTTCAATAAAACATATTTCTTTCTCAAACATACAGATTTTCTGCAGGCCCAAAATTCATCAGCTTAATTAAAATGTACATTGTATCTTAATATTTGAGCCAGAGAGAACCCATTAAAATAAAAAGTTTCTTTGGGGGAAATTTTTACATATTTATTTTATTATTTTTTAATTATTTTTTATTTTTCAATTACAGTTGACATACATTATTATATCAGTGTCAGGTGTACAACCCAGTGATTAGACATTATATAACTTACTAAGTGATCATCCTGATAAATCTCGCACCCACCTGACACCACACACAGTTAGTAGAATATTATTGACCATACTCCCTATGCTTCTGTTTACATCCTCATGCCTCTTCTGTGAATAGTAATTTGTACTCCTTAATCCCTTCACCTTTTTTAGCCATTTCTCCAACCCACCTCCCGTTTGGCAATAGTCAAAATGTTCTGTTATCTGTGAGTCAGTTTCTGTTTTGCTTGTTTGCTTATTTTGTTTTTCAGATTCAGTTCTTTTTAGATATGTATTTCTTGCCATTTTATTGTTCATATTTTATCTTTTTTTATTCTACTTCTTAAAGATCTTTTAATATTTTATGTAATACTGGTTTGGTGGTGATGAACTTCTTTAGCTTTTTCTTGTCTGGGAAGCTCTTTTTCTGTTCTTTGATTCTAAGTAATAGTTTTGCTGGGTAGACTGATCTAGGTTGTAGGTCCTTGCTTTTCATCATTTTGAATATTTCTTGCCAGTCCCTTCTGGCCTACAAAGTTACTCCTGAGAAATCAACTACATTCTTATGTGGACTCCCTGGTAGGTAACTGACTGCTTTTTTCTTGCTCCATGTCTCTGCCCCTTTTACCAGTCTCATTGTGGCTTCTTCTTTGAGTCTATATTTTAGGTCTTCCATTTAGCCAGATTTCGGGAGGTTCTGAATGATGGTTGTTCTGTAGTTTAGTTGTAATTTTAACGTGGGAAGAGGCGAGTACTGCGTTGTAAGATGCAAATTTTCTTAGCACCACTAAATCTACACCTCCTCTAGCTCCAAGTTTATTCTAAAATGTTTTGACTTAGAAGAACAATTTATAATTCACAGTTTCTGCAACATGACTATTTATAACACGCTGAAACATTATTTATGATTTTATAATAATCACACTGTCACTTTTTGAGCACAGGCACCATATTCTTTATACACATAATCTGATTTTTTATTGTATCTGTCTTATGTTCTCTTATCTTAGCACTAAGCAGAGTACAATGCTTGCTGAATGTATACATGCATGTACCAGTGCAGGGATTAAGACACATAAACTCACCCTGACTTGTATGGCTCAGTGGGGTGGTCATCATCTTGCAAAACGGAAGTTCTCCAGTTCAATTTCTGGTCAGGGCACATGCCTGGGTTTCGGGCCAGGCCCCTGACTGTGGGTGTGCAAGAGGCAACTGGTTGATATTTCTTTCTCACATTGATGTTTCTCCCTCCCTTCCCCTCTCTCTAAAAGTAAATAAGTAAAAGTCTTTAACAAAAGATATATTAACTCAATTTCAGATTGTTTATATGAAGGTTAGTATGTTCTTTTTCTTCTAAAATTAACAGTTGGCTTTTACTAAGCATGCCCAGTTCTATACCTTTTACTTGCTTTATCTTGGTTCATTTTCAGAATAACCTTATTAGGTAAACACCATTATCATGACCCCTCTTGTAGGAATGAGGAAATAGAGACAAAATGTGGCTGATGGGTTAGGTAGTTTGTCCGTGGCAATTAATGTTCCTGTGTAGCGAATGTAGGGTTGTGAACCCAAGTGTCCTGGTACCAGAGAACACTGCTTAACAAGAGTATGCTACCCTGCCTCTTATGGGTGGGATTCACACACACAGCTCTCTGATGCCAACACGTGTTGTCCCCAGGGCCAGTGAGAAAGGTACCCTAACCTAGCCCTCTCCCCTTCAGATGGGTTAGCCACGCTGCCAGTAGAGAAGAGGATGGATTGTGCCCAGCATTCTCTGTGTCCCTGTGAAAACTGGATCCTAGCCCATCTCGTCAGAAAACCAGTAACCAATGTCAGGATGGCCAAGCAGTCCAGGTTGCTGTGTTCAGAAAACCAGCAGGCAATAATTGTAGAATCTGGTAATTGCACATCTGTTTTCCTTTTATAAAATTGGAATCAGACTGCCCCAGAGAGAAAAGAAGTCCAATTTTTAAAGTGTTAAGTAAGTATAATCCTGATTCTTTATAAGATTGGCTAAGCATTCAGAAATTAGGCTGACCAGACACACGTACCTACCAACATTTTAGAAACATGCTGCTACATCATCCAAAATACAACATTTGAGAATAAATTTAAACCACTGTTTTGTAATCAAATTGAATAAGCTTCATTCATATTTAAGGTCTATATGTATTGGGAGAAAGCTTCAATATAAAGAGGCAAAAGCAGGGATGTGTCACAACCATTCAAGGACTGACAGGTTCATGGTATTCAGGCAGATGGAAGAATATTCACGGACCCACTGGGATGCCTGGCATGACTTTATTCATGGGTGGGCAAGCATGCATGCTGTGAGCTATGTGTCTCCCTGCATGTCTCTGCATGGCACTGGTTGTGGCCCTTGCTCCCCAGCTTGGCACCCAGCAGGGGGCCCCTACTGCCTTAAATACTAGAGGAAAACAGAACTGGCTTAGAGCCAGAAAATTATATAACATAGCATGATTCTGCACATGCAAGCCCACTTCATGTTATGGGAACAGTTCATCAGACCCAGGCTCAAGGCTCTGAGACATTACTTACCAGGCCCCTTCAAGGCTATGGGAAAACTGCTACCCTTAGTTACCCAGACACCTGGGTGAGGAAGCCAGACTGCCTCCGTTAACCCTACAAAGGAGAATTCAAGTCCTGAGGGATTTTTTTCTCATGAGTCCCCTTAGCAATATATTTCCTTTATGTGGTGAATTTTTCAAAACAGAAACCCCTGAGGATGAGAGAAATACAAAGAATCAACTTCTTATATAGAAATTCTAAGTTAATTTGATATTCATTAATCACATATCATTGATTTATACCTTTGACCTAATAATTTGACTTTTAGGGCATTTCAGGATCATCACTTAAGGAAATCATCAGAGTTATAAAGATTTGTGGTGGTGCCTTTATTTGGGTTACCAGCATTGGGGTCCTTAGGAACTCCTGAGATGGAAATCAAGAGGTCACCACAAAAAATAATACTCAGGAGAGAGGTTTATTGTAGCTCAGGTACTGAGGGAGACGGTGTTCAACGGGGAAAGAAAATGCTGCTCTTTGAACAAAGGCCAGGGAGGAGTTTCAGAGACGCTGAGGTGGGAAAGATGACACCCAAGTATGTAGAGGTGGAGATGTTTTTTTTCAAGATTTCATTTATTTATTTTTAGACAGAGGGGAGGGGAGGGAGGGAGAAAGGGAGAGAAATATCAGTGAGTGGTTGCCTCTTTCATGCCCCCTTCTGGGGACCTGGGCCATAATCCAGGCATGTGCCCCGACTGGGAATCAACCAGTGATCCTGATTCTCAGGCTGGCCCTCAACCCACTGAGCCACACCTGCTGGGGCAAGGTGAGGATCCTTCTGCACTTGCTTGTGCGGTACAACTACATGCTTGTCCATGACTCCTGTCTCATTAGCATGTTAATTCTCTACCAGTGGGTGTGTTTTTTTATTATTACAATGAGAGTAAGGTAATACAGAGGTGGTTCTGGGGCTGAACGGTGCGTGTTAGGGTCAAGAATGTCTCAACAGAAATTCCAGTCTTATCCAAAGAGACTCAACCTGTCTCATTTGTAATAGAAAAAAACTTAATAATATGGAAATGAAGAAATAATATGGAAATAGAGAAAAATTAATAATGTCAAAAATTTTAGTAAATTATAGTAATTTGTCCAAAGAAATATTCTATAGCTATTTTAAATCAGGATACAGCAATAGAAATTATTTCTGATACTACACCAAAGTAATGTGTGTGTGTGTGTCATGATCTCGATTTTGTAGAAGAAAAATATGGATGTATAAAAAGGGACTGTCAAGATAAGCTTACAGAGGATTTCTATTTTTTTGTACTTTTCAGGTTTTCTCAATTTTTTAATAATGATAATATGTTATTTTTCATATTGAAGAATGCTTTAATAATCTCATAGTTTCATGATAAATTGTTAGCTGTAGATACACAGAGGCAAAATCAGCTATAGGGATATGAATCAAAGCTAGGTGTGGTGTTTGGAGAGGTAAAGAGACTGGGTTTACCCATATATGAGGACTAGCTGGAGAGAAGTTTTATAACCAGGGACAGAAGGAAGGAGTCACATTACCACAATGAGACTGGGAGAGATGGCTGGAGATGCAGAGAGCCTCTTAAAGAGCCAATGCACAAACTTCCATTTGTGCCACTTACTCTGGCTCCAGCAGAGGGAGGGTAGAGTGAACTAGAGACAGACAAGGAGAGTCTGGGGTTGGTGACTCTAGGGAGAGACCTGAAGGAACAGCTGCCAGGATCCCTGTGCTGAGTCATTCCCCACACTGCAGGAGCCATCTTTCTCAGGCAGAGGCCTGCTCTCTGAATGGCATCAGCCTGAGGGAAAACAATAGCCCCACTCACAGGAATTTCTCTGCCCCACGCTGTGGTGCTTAAGCCAGGCTGCTGAGGAGTACAGCTGGATGACATTCACTGATTAACCCTACAGAAATCCTGCAGGCAGACAGAGGAAGATCCCTGAGAGCTCTGAAACTTCACTGACCCTTCCCCCTGGCCCTGGTGCTGATAAAAGCTGGCCTTGGTGCACAGCCTGTTTTGTTTTTTTTTTGTTTTTTGGTTTTTTTTCACACACCAAGGCCCAGCAGAGGGAGCCACATGCTGTGGATCACTGATAGCTCCAAACACGTTGCCCAGAGCCAGTCACAGGCAGGGTTGGACTAAAGTCTGCACCAGAGTCTTACAGTTCTACCTAATAATTTGAAACAAACACAAAGAGGCAGCCAAAATGGGAAGACAAAAAAAAAAACAGGCCCCAAATGAAAGAACAGGAGAATTCTCCAGAAGAACTAGATGAAATGGAGGCAAGCAATTTATCAGATAGAGAGTTTAGAGTGATGATTATAACAATACTCAACAGCGTGAAAAATGACATAGAAACCATAAAAAAGGACCAGTCAGACATAAAGAATATAATATCTGAGATAAAAATAATGTGGAAGGAATAAACAGTAGGTTAGATGCAGCAGAGGATCGAATCAGTGATTTGGAAGACAAGGTGGAAAAAAATACCCTAGCAGAGAAGTAAAAAGAAAAAAGAACCAAATATATACTGCGGAACCAAAGATTAAAATGTGGCCAGTGAATGTGAATTAGGAGGGAATAAGATTAGTATATCTATTGTTTCTACAACATGAACATTAAGATCACTAAGTTTTTCTTGAGTGAACCTTATTTCATCAAACAGAAAATAGCCTTAATTTTATTTTTATACTTATTATGTGGTTGATATTTTGAACATTTGTCCCTAAAGTAGTGCCAAATTCCTTTGAATATATATATACACTCAGATAGCAAGAACTGGCTCAATGAAACTGAGTGCTCTGGACATCAGTTACTAATGACAGAAATTTGTTCCATTCTAAAAGGCTTTATTAGAGCTTCCATGTGATAAAGAACAAAAGCACATACTGTACATTCACAATCACACTTCTAGGAGCATTGGCTACATGATTATGGTAACTGCTGAGGCTTCTAACTTTGGCAAAGATTTTGGCAAGAAAATATTGTGGAAGCATCACAACCAAAACAAATGTATATGTTCAGTTGAATAGTATAGTAAACATTGCATTTTTGGAAACTGTGCATCTAATAAATGTGTAACATTGACTCTCAATCGTTTAGGCTTCCTTCTAATGGCTCATAAATGCCATAGTTTCTCAAAGTGGCATTTCACTTAGTTCTGGAATCTGCAAGTGGATCGTTGGTACAACACCTCTTCTCTTGAACAGGAGCTGGTATGTGTGAAACAAGAGATAATTATATGGGGGTATGATGTCCTATCTTCTAAAGATTCTTTTGAAAAAATAGATGTCCAAGAAATGGCTCCTAAGATTTCATTAACAAGTAATACTGTTTCACAGACCTTTGCATAAACTTTAACACATGCCAAATCTGGCTCACTGAAAAGAGCTATGTAAGAAGGTCTCTGTGACGGGCACACTCAGAGCTGTATGTTACCATGCATTTGAGAAGTTCCCAGACAAATGACATGGTTTCCAAGACAAACTTTGATAATGTTAAGAACAAGCCTACAGTCTTCTCTGGGAGCAAAACTACTTAAGATCAACCCCGTTCTACACCAGTGTAGCAAAACCTACAGAAATTCAAACATGAACCACTGTGAACCACTTCACCTCTTAGCAAACCTAGCACAGATTATAGCTTCTGTTTCCCTCAGGATAGAATTTATGGTTCCATAAGAACTGCTACAGTTCCATCCATGCTGTCGCAGAGGTTAGGAGCTCCTTCTTTCTTTCTGCTGTATAGATTATGGTGAGTGAAATAAACCAGGTGGTGAAAGACAAATAACATATGATCTCACCTTTAACAGGAACCTAAACAACAAAACAAACAAGCAAAATAAAACCAAAGGCACTGAAATAGAGAACAGGCTGACAATGACCAAGGGGAGAGGGGAGGTAATTTCAGGGGATAAGGGGAAGGGTTTACAGGAATAAGTACAAAGGACACATGGACAAAAACTAGAGGGGGTGGAAATGGGAGGGAGGAGGGGAGCCTCAGGGGAGGGGGTGGGCTGGGATAGGAGTAAAAGACAGAAGACTGTACTTGAACAACAATTAAAATTAAAAAAAAAAAAAAGAACTGGTACATACTGGGTGTCTGCCACTTGCCAGAATTTACCTACTCTAAACTCATTATCATGTTTAGGATTTAATGAAGTTGTCCCCAAATCACACAACTGTTAAGAGGAAGCACCTCAGAATTTAGGCCTATTGATTCCACAATCTGTGCTCTTTCAAAAAACTAGCTTTATGATTTCTTATTTACCTCAATATTCAGATAATTCCTATAATGTTGTGCATGAAGAGGAGGGTCATTTTTACCAAACTAAAATCAAGGGGGGTTGTTTGGTTTATTTTAGAGAGAAGAAATAATCATTTACTTAATTCCTTCAATTCTTGACACTTTTATGCCAGTGGAGGAAATGGTCTTAATGTTTGGTCCATGTTTGCAATAGTAACACGAAATCATTCTTAAATATTTATTCATTAAAATAAAGTCTCCGAGTAACATACAACTATAAAATAAAACCTGGTGTTGAGAAGTTAACTGAATGGTTTTCACATAATGTCGTTGGGTAGGTATTGCTCTTAGCCTCATAGCTGGTAAGCAGTAGGTCTGGGTTTGAACCCAGGGGCCCACTCCACCGACTCTCACAGGTGATGATGAGAACTGGCCCCAAGTTTTCACCCTATGGTAACCCTAACATTCATATGAATTTTAAAATTATACTATGCTAAGAAATCTTGCCACAGCACATTTTAAATATGCAAATAAATAAATTATATACACAATCTTATAACTTGGTCTATATGTAAACAATGATTGGAACATTGTATAATTATATAAATATTATGAGTTCTTGCTTTGAAAATATTTCACAGTTTAGTATCTAAGTAAAAATAAGTGTCAATTTAGTGATCTTGAATTTCTGGTATTTCTTATTTTAAGTGTTTAAATTAATTCTGAATTTTTAGATAGAACAGAAAACACATAAGGCAAAATCAATATGCAATGATATTTTTGGAAACCTTGATTATAAATAATGCAAATTAAATTAGGGTAGATTCTGAGGATACAATGTGCATGCACATTACCAATTGGCAGTCAAAGTAGAGAAATATTCTGAAATGATCTAGAGGAGTATTCAGTTTGCAAAAATGGATTGACACCAAGTTCAAGCTGTGCTCAGGAAGAATCGTATTGACACTGAATAAGAAATAGTGACTAATTCTATATCATTTTGGTTGGTTCTGTAGTATATCATATGAATTTTTTTGCATGGTATTTGCTTTCCTGATTTGAGTTTTCTAAGACCAGCCTACAATCAGTCTCTATTTTCTGTTCCAGAAAACCCGGTAGAAAGGGGAAGCAGCTCAGCTGTATTTATGACAGCAGCAGCGATCGGCTGGGTATTTACTTGCAGTCATTATCATCAGCCTGTGTATCAGGATTCAGGATACTTGTACTGTCTGCACCAAACCACGTTCCCACATGACTGAACTGGATGGAGAGGTTCTCCTTTATAACCTAACTGACCAAAACTGCTGTAATGGAACCAATGGAACAAAAGTAGCAGTCCCTTTGGTTGTAGAAACCTATTCTCCATCACTTTCCCCACCCCCACATATCTCGCCATCATCAGTGGGTCACCAGAAGAGAGATCTCATGAGAGATGTGCAGACCTGGTAGGTGTATAAAATCCTGGAGGAAACATGTACGAGTATGTGTTTTTAAAACCCCACCAAAGGGATTTGGATATACTGCCCAGCTCATCTCAGAAAATGACTCAATGATAAAAGGATTTCCAAGGAGCAAAATTCTGTACACTCAGTGAATGGTCTATAAATACTCATAATAGGTAATGATGATGACCATTATTGCCACTAGTAACATTTATTACATCCTTCAGATTATCTTTAAATTTATTACTATAATCATTTTGAATAATTGTACCCCTGTTCTATGTTACATATTGTTTTGTTTTTAACTTCATGAGGGCCTTATAAAGTTAGAACCTATAAAACTATTAAAGGATAATTTCTATTTCATCATGGTGGATCCTTGCCCGTACTAGAGATCTGGAGACACAAATGGAGTTTTTGGATGATTCTACCTGCACTGCCAGAGAAAACTGTTTTAGTCATTTTAGGCTGCTATGAAAATATGCTGTAGACTGAGTGGCTTAAACAACAAAGGAATATTTATTTACAATAGTTCTGGAGGCTGGAAAACCCAAAATCAAGGTGCTGACAGATCCAGGTCCTGGTGGGGGCCCTTCCTGGCTAGCAGATGACTACCTTCTTGCTGTTTCCTCTCAAGGCTGAGACAGAGAGCTATTCTCCCTCTTCTTACAAAGACACTAATCCTGCCATTGGGGCTCCACCCTCACTGCCTCATTAAAACCTAACTGCTTCCCAAAAGCCCCACCTCCAAATATCATCACAACAGAGTTTAGGGACTCAACATGTGAGTTTTTGGGTGACACGTTCAGTATGGAAACAATAATATAAAAAAATTCAACAATAATTATAAATTATCTACTTATAAAATGTCATGAATAGAAAGAAGCTGTTATTTGTAACTGTCATAGTTTCTCTAATCATTTGTGATAGCATTTTTCATAAGGCCTTAACCAGTGACTATAAAAGGAGAAAAAAACTCCTAAAGAAAGATATTCCAAAATGAGAAACAAGGAGTATTATAAACTTGCATTTTGGTTCTAATGGGATCCTTGGAGTCTTTAGCAAAATCTCACGTTTTGGAGGTGAGGTCCTTTTCAGTGAGGTCCTATTGAAATTCAAGTAAGTAAATGACTTTAAATTAAGTCCACCAAAGATGGACTAGACATTTGAACTAAAACTTTTTCAGATTAATGAAAATTCTCCCTCTCATCTCTTCTTCCTCCCTCTCTCCTTTCTTTTTTTTCTTGCTCATTTTTAACTTTTTGAGATGATACAATTGATGTGTCTGGCATAGATGAATACCACTTCAATGATCTTCATGTTGAGAAAGACTATCTCTTCAGGATTCATTTCAGTGGTATCCAAATATAGTGACACTACATTTTTTACACAAGGAAGTTACTTAAATTTAATTGCTTCATGGAAAGAGATTCCTATTTTCTTATTGCCTCCAACAGGCCCTAAGCAGTTTCTATTAAGAACAGGTAAAATTAGGGGATGCAGGAAACAAGACACATGACCACATAACCTAACGTTTTGTAAACTGAGCAGAGGTTTCCAAACATCTCAATTAGCTCTCTCTCAAGGGTAGTAGAATGTTCAAGAACATTTCAAATGCTCTTCAGACTAAGATGAGGGCCAGAATAGCAAAGAAAAATAAAATTACTCCAACTAAGCCAATATTTTAGTTTCTCTACATAGAGATGAAAATATTCTCTAATGTTTCAGAATTTCCTGAGACATTTTCTTTTTGACCTGTATAAAGTCACTTAGGCTGCATAGAACAAACTTTCCTGCATAAAATTTGAGAGACTCAACAGAGGTTAATTAGAGGAGACAAATGCTGTAACTTCTTCAGACAACAAATCTCTAGTGATAATGTCGGTGACATGTGCTAAGCTCTCTTGTCCCTTGCATAGGAGTCCTTATTTTCTGCCCAGATATTTTTTTCATTATAGTTACTAAAATTATTTATAATATCATTCTGAAAATATGGGAGAATTAAGCATCTTGTATGCTCTATAAAACATGATACATAATCCTAAATTTTCTAATAGTTTGACTGCTACATTGTAAATAATTCTCTAAATCTACTTTAATTCACTGAAACTATAAATCTGTTCCTACATAAAGAATAAATAATCACAGACAAAAAATCACCCACATAATTCTTGTTTCATTACATTTCTTACAGAGGCTTGTACTTAATATTCCTTATCCTTAACTGTCTTAGTGATTTGATAGAAGTTATTTTTATCAATATTATTCAATTAAAAAGTACTCATGATGCCTAGGCCTAGGAGGAATTTTAAAATTCTCTTTCTGATGATATATATTGGGTTGGTCAAAAAGTTAATTTGTTTTTTTCCTGCAAGGTGGCTCTAGTAAGACTCAGTTGTCTTTAACTTCATTAGAAAAAATGTGTTAGATTGTATTGTGACAGCTGTCATATCTGTGTGCATTTTAAAAAAACTTATCAAAACTGGTAAGTTTTTGTACAGATACTTAGTATTGAAGATGAAAGAAAATTAGCAATAGTTTCAGCATAATGTGCTTTATTATTTCAAGAAAGGTAAAAATGCAACTGAAGTGTAAAAAAAGATCTGTGCCGTGTATGGAGAAGGTGTTGTGACTGACTGAATGTGTCAAAAGTGGTTTGTGACATTTTGTGCTGGAGCTTTCTCTCTGGACGATGCTCCACAGACCAGTTGAAGTTGATAGCAGTCAAATCGATCAATGTTATGGCACACGGGAGATAGTCAACATACTCAAAATATCCAAATCATTTAAATTATTGGTGAAAATGAAAAATGGGTCTTTTATTTTATGGAAAAACCTAAACAGACTTTTTGGTGAACCCATAATTAGAAATTTATTTGGTTGTTATATAGAATTAATTATTCATTCATTCAAAAAATACCTAGTGATCATCTATTACATGCAGGCTGTATTTGAGGCACTAAGAATACAGTAGTGACCCGGTTTCTTATTCTCAGAGGGAGATACAGACAAGTAATGAATAAATGTATAATATGTTGAGTGGTAAGAGGTTTAGTGAAGAAAAGTAAAGCAAGTTAGGGGCTAAACAGCATGAACTGTGAGTGAGTCTTTTTCTTAATGGAGGAGGGATCATGTGAGCAAAACCATGAATGAAGTGAGGGAAAGAGTCACATAGCTGTTTGAGAAAAGAGTGATCATGGCAGTTGGAACAGTTTAGTGCAATTCCTGAGGCAAGGATGCACATGACATGTTTGAGAAAGAGTGTGGGAAGTAAAGTGAGGAGGAAGTGATGGGGAATGAAATCATAAAGGCAGCCTCTGGGATAGCCCCACCTTGCTCACTGTTGCACCACTCACTTTGGGGAAAGTCAGCTGTCCTGTTACAAGGACAATCAAAGATCCATGTGGTGAGAGACTGCAGCCTCTTGCCAGGAGCCAGCTGCAACTTACGAGCCTTATGAGCTTCAGATGACTGTAGTCCTGGCTGACATCTTGCCTTCAACTCATGAGATACCCTCAATCAGACTAATGCAGCTAGGCCTGTCCACTCTTCCTGACCCACAGAAATTGTGTGAGATAAGAAATGGTTACTGTTGTTTAAAGGCAGAAGTTTGGTGAGGAGCAATTTGTTATGCAGCAACTGATAACTAATAAATAGAGTTTTGCACACCACAGCAAGAACTTTAGATTTTATTCTAAGTAAGATGGAAAGATATTGGAGGAACTTGGTCTGATGTAGATTTTTAAATAATTACATTGG
The DNA here is from genome assembly GCA_004024845.1 of Tonatia bakeri. Classification (NCBI taxonomy): domain Eukaryota; kingdom Metazoa; phylum Chordata; class Mammalia; order Chiroptera; family Phyllostomidae; genus Tonatia; species Tonatia bakeri. Next base: position 197,938 of record PVIA01002310.1, on the reverse strand, counting down.
ATAACAGACCTAAGGAGAAAGGGACTGAAGCAGAAAGATGAAGTAGAAAGTTTCTGTAGTGAGCCAGTTGAAGATGACTAAGCTAGTCTAGGATATGCAAGCAGTGGATGTGGTCAAAAGGGGCCAGATTTTGGATATATTTTGAAGGTACATTGGAAAATATTAAAGCATACTGAGAAGCCAGTGACTGCAAGGAGGGACTGTAAACACACTGACTTGTAGTCCTGGTGTTTGGGCCTGACTTGTAAGGGCGGGAAAAACTGGCCCTACTGTGCTACAATTGGCGCTGTGGTCAGCGCTTCTATCCCAAGACCAATTCCAATGAGCTTACACGTACCACCCAGGTGTTCCAGTCTTTCATGATGCATTAAAGGGTTGGTCTTCCTGTAAGAGAAGAACAACTAATTTTTCTGATTTTTTAAGCATCATAGGTTTTACAAAAGGAAGACATAATAGTGAAAAGCCACCTGAGCCAGTCAAACCTGAAGTCAAGACTATTGAGAAGAAAGAACCATGTGAATTGAAACCCAAATTTCAAGAGCACATCATTCAAGCCCTTAAACCAGTAGAAGCAGTAAGGAGGTCAAGCCCAGATGAACCAATGACATTTTGGAATTAAAAGTATCTGCTTCCCTCAAACAAGCACTTGATAAACTTAAACTATCATCAGGGAATGAAAAAAAAAGACAAAGACAGTGATGAAATTAAGATTGACACTGCATGTAAAAATGAAGGGTGTTCAAAGACATACCAGGGTCTACAGAGTCTAGAAGAAGTCTGTGTATATCATTCTGGAGGACCTATTTTCCATTAAGGGATGAAACACTGCAGCTGTTTTAGAAGAAATACTTCTGATTTTAATACATTCTTAGCCCAAGAGGGCTGTACAACAGGAAAATACATGTGGACTGCAAAGGATGCTAGGAAAAGGTTATTCTGTGTAGACATGAAGGGCATCAAACTGGGGGTGAAGCCTCCATTTCAGTATGTGCTAAAAATTCCAGAACTTAGGTAGCAGCAAATAGTACATCATTAAGTGTGCACATTGTATTCAAAGGAGAGGAGAAAGGTCAATATGTGAAATTACGGCATGTCAATGATGTACAGCGAACTTATGTAACTATGACTGCAACAAAGATTGAGAAAACCATGCAAAAAGCTGAACCTATGCAATGGGCAAGCTTTGAACTGCCTGTGACAAAACACAGGAAAAACAAAAAGAAGATAAAACAAATTGAATCAAGAGGGAATAACAAGCCTCTTTCAAAATTCTTAATATGTGGTGAAGTGGTGGCTTACTGCTGCAATCTTTGGTTTTGTTGTTATAGTCGAAGCTGGTACTTCAGGGTCAACAGTGTAGGTTCTTAAAGGCCAAAGTCAGCTTATCTTATTGTGCTTCTCATTTTTCTTTTGAGTTACCTAAGATTGACTATTGACTTCTCCTCACTAACAGAACTGCAGTTGTGTCCCATGCTTGAAGAAGCTAGAACACAGCTCATAAACAGAGTAGTTCTTAGTATAGCATTATGTTAAGCAGAGAAATATACAATAACATTTGTTCACTGCTCTTTATATTATTCCATAATCAGTAAAGTGAGATGAAATGTCAAATTTTTAATTAGTTTTTCACGCATTTGTGTCCCTATAATACTTGAAAATCTTTAGGGAAATGATAAAGCTCTGCAATGTCTTTTCTGCTTGGGATGGTTACTTTCTATGGGAGGATTAATTCTGAAGTAGTGTAGTAAGTAGTTAAGCAGGAATGTATGCATTAAAAAATTAGAATTTGTTTGCAGCTAATTAAAAAAAATTGTGTCAGTACCTATATTACTTGCCAATCAGTATCATTTAAGAGTATAGGAAACATTGTACAAGTAAAAGTGTAGAGGCATCAGTTTGGTTAAAGATGACATGATAGTGTGCATAGAAAACCATGCAAACTCCACCAAAAAAACTACTCGACCTAATAAGTGAATTTGGCAAAACAATGGGATACAAAGTCAAAAACTGAAGGCATTTATTCAGAAATCAAAGGCATTTTTGTGCACTTTGATTTTAAATGCACAAAACAACTGTGAATGAACAACAATAAAAAATAATTTAAAAATGAAATATCATAAGTAGAAGTTAGGAAAAAAAATCACATTTACTACAGCAATGAGGAAAATGAAGTATCTGGGAACAAGCCTAACCAAGCAGATAAAGGACCTATACTCAGAAAACCATGCAACACTGAAGAAAGAAACTGAGGAAGATAAAAATAAATGGAAGCATGTACTGTGTTCATGGATTGGAAGAATTAACATCATCAAAATGTCCATACTAGCCCTGGCTGGTGTAGCTCAGTGGATTGAGCGCGGGCTGCGAACCAGGCATCGCAGGTTCGATTCCCAGTCAGGGCACATGCCTAGGTTGCAGGCCATGTCTCCCAGCAACTGCACATTGATGTTTCTCTCTCTCTCTCCCTCCCTTCCCTCTCTAAAAATAAATAAATAAAATCTTAAAAAAAAAGAATGTTCAAAATGTCCATACTACCCAAAGCAATTTATACATTCAATGCAATCCCTATTAAAATACCAAAAACATACTTCACAGATATAGAACAAACATTTCAAAAATGTATATGGAACCATAAATGACCCCAAAAAGCCTCAACAATTTTGAGAAAGAAGAATAAAGTAGGAGGGATCACAATACCTGATACTGAGTTATGTAACATAAACAGTATTAAAAACAGTGTGGCCACAGTAATCAAAATAGTCTGGTGCCAGCATAAGAGCAGACAGATAGACCAATGGGACAGAATAGAGAGCCTAGAAATAAACCCATGTCTCAGTGGTCAATTAATATTTGACAAAGGAGGCAGGAGCATAAAATGGAGTAAAAATAGCCTCTTTGACAAATGGTGTTGGGAGAACTGGACAAGTACACGAAAAAAAAATGAAACTAGACCACCCACTTACACCATACACAAAAATAGACTCAAGATGGATAAAAGACTTAAATATAAATCATGACAACATAAAAGTTCTAGAGAAGAACATAGGAAAATCTCAGATATCCCACGCAGCAAAATTTTCACTGCTACATCCCCTAGAGCAAGGGATATAAAGGAAAGAATAAACAAATGCAACTACACCAAATTAAAAAGCTTCTGCACATCTAATGGAAACATCAGCAAAATAAAATGGGAATCAATCATATGAAAAAACATATTTGCCAATGATATCTCAGAAAAGAGTTTGATCTCCAAAACATATAAAGAACTCACACAACTCCACACCAGGAAGACAAACAATCCAATTCTGACAGTAACCTGAAGGGAAGTGGTAGGGGACAATGGGTGGGGGGGAACGGGGAAGGATTTTCAGGAACATATACAAAGGACCCATGGACAAGGACAAGGGGATGGGAGGATTGAACATGGGGCGTGTGGACAGGGCATGGGAGAGTAATGGGGAGAAATGGGGACAACTGTGAATGAACAACAATAAAAAATAATTAAAAAAAAAAACAGGTAGAAATTGACCAAAAGAAATATCTCCTGTATTCAAAATTTCAGTAATTCCTCCTCAATATTTATAGTAACTTAAGAGGTTTTTATTGTATTATGTAGTCATGTTTTTCCTTCATGAGCCCCTTCCTCCATAAAAAAAAATTTAATTAAAAAAAGAAAATATTACCATAAGATAGTTCTGAGTTTACCACTATAACTCATAGATATAAAATAATTTCTCCAAAAGTTCAAAGCACAGAATTCTTCAAAAACCTATCATCATAATTCATCTATCATAAACCTCTATTCATCATCTTTATCCAGTTTTCATAAATTATAAGTAGGTAAATTATAAAAGGAGTCAATAATAATTGTTGCCTGTTAGAGTGTTTGGTGGAAAGTTCATCACTGATTCTGTATTTAATACAGTGACAAGTTGTATGGTTTCATAGGCTACCTCTGAGTAACAGCTTTGCATGCAATGAAACAGAATCCTCTTCCTGAAAAATGTGCCAATGAATCTAAATTATCAATGTAAAATAATAAAAGTAATATGAATTAATCACAGCAATACACATGGTTTAAATACATTTCATGGTGGCAATCAGTTTAGTATGTATATATGCATATTTTATATTACTATAATAGAAAAGAGAAATATCATTTCTGATTTTATTAAGAACAATGAGAATTAGTAAATAAAATTTAGCCTAAGAGCACCTAAATATTACCTTTTCGGGGACTGTTTCAAAGGAAAGAAAGAAAACATTTAGAGAAAGGGAGGGAGAACCTAGAACAAATGAAGAAAGAGTCAACAGAAGAAACATCTAAAACCAGAAAGAATTTTTATGAGTTTATTTGAGCCAAATGGACAACATAAGCCAGGAAGCATGCTCTCTACTGCTCCAGAGAATGACAGTTTGCAGTTTCTTTTATGTATTTGGAATTAGGGAAAGTAAATGAGGATGGGAGACAGCAAAGTCAGGGTTGGGTCGCAGGAAAGTTTACAAGATCATGTGCTCTCTGTGAGGGGTCTAGAAAGAAGATTGCTCTGGCACTTCAAATAGTGCCAGATGCTCAAGAACAATGAGGAGGGGCTTGCTTAAGGCGAAGATAAACCTACTAAAGATGCTGTAATGCCTGAGGCATCACCATCCATCATGACCTGCCTGGTTAGGAATTTATGACCAGATCGCCATGTGATACTACTTTCTGTCAATGGAGTTGTCATTTTTTCAGATATGGTCAACTGAAACAGTTGTCTGTATGAGTTTTCTATGACTGCTGTAACAAACTGCCACAAATTTAGTGGCTTTAAACAATATAAATTATTGTCTTATAGTTCTGAAAGTCCTAAATGAGTCTCAAGGTATTGGTAGGTATAATTCCTTTAGGAGACTCTCGGAGAGAACCTGTTTTCTTGTATTTTTGAGCTTCTGGAATTCACGTACTTTCCTTGGCTAGTGGTGCCTCTTCATATCACATTGCCTTTTCTTAACCTGCTTCTGTTCTGACATCACATTTTTCCTCTTCTGTAGTCAAATCTCTATCTGCCTCCTTCTTATAAGAATTGTATGTAAGGCCCACTTGAGGAATTCAGGACAACCTCCTCATGTCAGCAATTTGAATGTAATCACTCCTGCAAAGCCCCTTTTGCCATTCCCAGTTCCCAGGGATCAGGACTTGGATGTCCTTAGAAGCCAATGTGTAACCAACCATACAGTTACACTTCAGACTAAAATTAAATTTATTGGTAATAAAACTTCAAAATTCTTGCTCTGAATAGTGCGGCTCATTTGATTGGGCATTGTCCCTCAAAGCAAAAGGTCAACAGTTCAATTCCCAGTCAGGGCACACGCTTTGGTGGCAGGTGTGGTCCACGGTCAGGGTGCCTATGAGGGGCAACTTATTATCTTACATAGATATTTCTCCCCCTCTTTTTCTCCCTCCAGTCCCATATCTCTAAAAATAAATACACAAAATCTTTTTTAAAAACTTCGAAATTCTTTACATATGTTGTTAAGAGGCAGCTCCCTTACCTGACACTTAAGCACTTGGATTTTACTATTCAAGTGAAAACCAAATAATCAATACCTTATTCAATTCTTTTTAAGTATATTTTATTGATTATGCTATTACAGTTGCCTCATTTTTTTCTCCCCTTTATTCCCTTCTGTCCTGTACCCACCTTCCCTCCAGCATTCCCTGTCCTTAGTTCATGTCCATGGGACATACATATAACTTATTTGGCATCTCCATTTCCTACACCATTCTTAACCTACACCTGTCTATTTTGTACCTACCAATTATACTTCTCAATCCCTGAACCATTTCCCCCATTCACTAACTTCTCCTTCCCCACTGATATCCTTCCATGTGATCTCCCTTTCTGTGATTCTGTTCCTGTTCTAATTGTTTGCTTAGTTTGTTTTTGTTTTTGTTTTAGGTTCAGCTGTTAATAGCAGTGAGTTTATTGTCATTTTACTGTTCATATTTTTTATCTTCTTTTTCTTTGATAATTCCCTTTAACATTTCATACAATAAGGGCTTGGTGATGATGAACTCCTTTAACTTGACCTAATCTGAGAAGCACTTTATCTGCCCTTCCATTCTAAACGATAGTTTTGCTGGATAGAGTAATCTTGGATGTAGGTCCTTGCCCTTCATGAATTTTAACACTTCTTTCCAGCCCTTTCTTGCCTGCAAGGTATCGTTTAAGAAATCAGCTTATATTCTTAGGGGAACTTCTTTGTAGGTAACTGCCTCCTTTTCTCTTGCTACTTTTAAGATTCTCTCTTTAGCTTTAATCTTGGGTGATTTAATTATGATGTATCTTGGTGTGGTCCTCTTTGGGTCCAACTTCTTTGGGACTCTCTGAGCTTTGTGGACTTGTATGTCTATTTCCTTTGTCAGACTGGGGACTTTTTCTTTCATTATTTTTTCAAATAAATTTTCAATTTCTTGCTTTCTTCTTCTCCTTCTGGCACCTCTATGATTCAGATATTGGAACGTTCAATATTGCCCCAGAGGTTCCTCAACCTGTCCTCATTTTTTTTTTTTGAATTCTTGTTCCTTTATTCTGCTCTGGTTGAATGTTTATTTCTTCCTTATGTTCCAAATAATTGATTTGTGTCCTGGTTTCCTTCCTTTCACTGTTGCTTCCCTGTATAGTTTTCTTTATTTCACTTTGTATATCCTTCACTTTTTCCTTTATTTTTAGCCATAATCAGTCATCTCTGTGAGCATCCTGATTACCAGTGTGTTAGACTCTGCATCTGATAGGTTGACTATCTCCTCATCACTTAGTTCTTTTCCTGGAGTTTTGATCTGTTCTTTCATTTTGGCCATATTTTTTTGCCTCTGCACACCTTACATTGTAAGGGATGGAGCCTTATGTATTCACCAGGGCAGGGCAACCCACTTCCCTGTGTTGCGGCATTGCATGTAGGGAAGGGGTCAGAGAGAGGACAATGCCACTTGCTTGGCTCCCGGCCCACTTTTAGTCACTTCCTCCACTACCCACAAGCAAATTGTACCTTTCTGGTGCCGATTCCTGAAATGGTGGACTTGTGCATGTTCTAGGTCTCCAGGGGGACCCCTCAAATGGACTCTCCTGTGAGACTGGCAGTTTCTCTTGCCACCACAACCACCACAGGTTTTTTAAGTGAGAGGTTTTTGAAGCTTTCTTTCCCTGCACTGGAACCCTGGATTACGTGGTCTGTCTCACTCCCAAATTGTTCCTCCCAGTTTATTGACACATAAATGTGGGGACTGTCCAGTCTGCCAGGTGCTATCTTGCCAGATATCCTTGCTATCCTGGCTGCCTCTCTGTATCCCTCCTACCAGTCTGGATGAATATGTCTTCTTTAACTCCTTGGTTGTCAGACTTCCATATAGTTTGATTTTCTGGAAGTTTGGGGGTTTGTTTTGTTTATAAATTGGTTGTCATCCTTCTTTTAGTTGTGCGAGGAAGCAAAGAATATCTACCTACACCTCTTTCTTGGCTGGAAGTGCCCCTACTAAATTCTATTTGCTGGATTTAATCTATTGAACTGGTCATAAACTTTTGAATCCATACTCTTTGTTGTGACATGTTGAATAACCTATCCATTTACTTTCTAAAGTGTTAAAAGATTTCAACCCAACACAATTTTGTCTGTTTTTAAAAGTCTGTTGTGATGAAGTATGCATGGACAAAGAGTTATCACAGCTCAACAGTCCCAAGACCAAGGCCGAGGAAACTAACCAGGCTGGTGGGAATGCTCCTGGTTGCTAAAATCCATTAGTAGAAGAAACCCACACCACTAATTTAAAAGAATATATGTGATATATTTGCATATTTAAAAAGCTGCTCAGAGCCTGGCTTCCAATCAACCTGCATCCAGGTGCTGACTGAGATGCCCCATTAGGACAGTCTGTGACACATCCTTGAAAACTATGAGCTATTGAGAACATAAACTGCTTGGATAATCACAAAGGTTAAGAGACAACCAAGAGGTAGGGAAAGATGAAACGGCAAGGTTTATCTCCTACACACAGCCACTCCTTCAAGATTAGGAGAGGTGGTTGTCTCATCTGATGCATAGAAACTGACAGAGAGGCAAGCAAAATGAAGAAACAAAGGAATATATTACACACCAGAGAACAAGATAAGACCTCAAAATGTCTCAGATAAAATGAAGAGAAACTCTAAACGTTTATTGTGACTTCTGGTTAAGATGGAGGTGTAGGTAAACATGCTTTACCTCCTCACCCAACCCCAGAAAGAATTACAAGTATACCTCAGAACAAATAACACCTAGAACATCAGAAAATTGAGCTGTATGGAAGTCCAACAATCAAGGATCCAAAGAAGCCACATTCATCCAAATGTGTAGGAGGGGCAAAGATGCAGATGGGCAGAGAGGCACAGAGATGTGGTGTGGTGTGGAGAGGTGGTGGTGGCAAAACAGGTGGTCCCAAAATCACATATGGTTGATAAAAATAGGGATACCTTGAGAGCAAGCAACCTCAGCCCCAGGCCAGCCTGCATAGCCCAGGGTTCGAGCACCAGGAAGATAAATCCCCATAATTTTTGGCTATAAAAGCCAGTGGGGTTTGGGCTGGTGAAAGAACCTGCTGGATTTTCAGGAGACTCTGCTTAATGGGCCCACATAGACTTAAAATGTATGTAGACCCACCCCCCTCAGATTCAGCACCAGGGTAACAGCTAGAAGGGCATCAGTCACACAGGGCAAGTGCTGGGCAAAACTCCAGAAGCCAGGCAGTGGCACTGTCCCCTCTTCAAGCCCTCCCCATCCAGAGCCACAAAGCAATGAAGTGGGTTGCCCCACCCTGGTGATTACCTAAGGCTCCTCCCCATACAATTTTCTGGTGCCTTTTCTACAAGAGGCCACATTACTAAGACAGGGAGTCAAAGCAACTCTACCACAGAAACAAACACAGGGAGGCTGCTGAACTGAGGAGAAGAAGAAATATGGCCCAAATGAAAGAACAGAACAAAACCCCAGAAAAAGGACTAAATGAAACAGAGATAGCCAACCTATCAGATGAAGAGTACAAAACACTGGGATCAGGATGCTGAAGAACTCGTTGAGTATGACAACAAGATAAAGGAAGAAATGAAGGTTACATTAAGTGAAATAAAAACTTACAGGAAACCAGCAGTGGAGAGGATGAAGCCAGGATTCAGATCAATGATTTGAAATGTAAGGAAGAAATAAACATTCAAACAGAACAGAAAGAAGGAAAAAGAATTTTTATTTTATTTTATTTTTAAAAATTTAATTGTTCAAGTACAGTTGTCTCCATTTTACCCCCACCATTCCCCCCCACCCCAGCCATTTCAACTCCCTACACTTGATCATACCCCTCTGGTTTTGTCGAAGTGTCCTTTGTACATTTTCCTGGAAACCCTTTCCCTTTTTCTCCCATTATCCCCTCCCACCTCCCCTCTGGTTATGTCAATACATTCTTAATTTCAATGTCTATGGAGAAAAAGTAATTTTTAAACAATGAGGATAGTATTAAGTGCTTCTGGGACATCTCCAAACTTACCAACATCTGAAACATGGGGATGCCAGAAGGAGAAGAGGAAAAGCAAGAAACTGAAAACTTATTTGAAAAAATAATAAAAGAAAACTTTCCTAATTTGGCAAAGGAAATAGACATACAATCCCAGGAAGCAAAGAGAATCCCAAAAAAGTTTAACCCCAAGAAGACCACACCAAGAAACACCATGATTAAAATGCCAAAGGTTAAAGCTAAAAAGAGAATCTTAAAAATGGCAAGAGAAAAGTAGACAGTTACCTACAAAGGAGTTCCCATAAGGCTGTCAGCTGAGTTCTCAAAAGAAATTTTGCATGCAAGAAGGGACTGGCAAGGAGTATTCAAAGTGATGAAAAGCAAGGACCTCCAACCTGGTTTGCTGTATTCAGCAAAGCTATCATTTAGAATGGAAGGGCAGATAAAGTGCTTCCCAGACAAGGTAAAGCTAAAAGAGTTCATCATCACGAAGCCATTATTATATGAAATGTTAAGAGACTTATTTAAAAGAAACAAGATCAAAAGTATGAACATTAAAATGGCAACAAATTCACAACTATGAATAACTGAATCTTAAAAAACAAACTAAGCGAACAACGGGAACAAGAACAGAATCATAGATGTGGACATCATTGGAGAGTTATCAGCTGGGAGTTGGAAGGAGGAGAATGGGGGAAAAGGTTCAGGGATTAAGAAGCATAATTGGTAGGTACAAAATAGACAGGAGGATGTTAAGAATAGTATAAGAAATGGAGAAGACAAAAAACTTACATGCACAGCCCATGGACATGTACTAAGGGGGTAATTGCTGGAGGGAATGGGGGTACCAGGTGGATGGGGCAAAGTGGGAAAAATTTGGACAACTGTAATATCATAATCAATTATATATATATTTTAAAAAGAATATATGCACTCTTATGTTCATTTTAGTATTATTTACGAGAGCCAAGATATGGAAGCAACCCAAGTGCCCAACAGTAGATGAGAGGATAAAGAAGAGGCAGTACGTATGTGTAAAGAAATATTACCCAGCCATAAAAAAGAATTAACTCTTACCATTTGCAACAACATTGATGAACCTGGAGGGCATTATGCTAAGTGAAATAAGTCAGTCAGAGAAAGACAAATACTATATGATTTCACTTTATGTGGAATCTCAACAGAAAAATAAATGAACAAACAAATATGGAAATGGACTCATGGATACAGAGAACAGACTGATGGTTGCCAGAGAGAAGGGCGGCTTGTAGGAGATGGTTGAAAAAGGTGAAGATATTAAGATATACAGATTGGTAGTCACAGAACATTCACAGAGATGTAAAATACAGCCTAGGAAATATAGACAATAATATATTGATGGTGCCAAGTGGGTACTTGAAATATCAGGGGGACCACTTTATGAAAAGTATAATTGTCTAACTATGATGCTGTGTCCTTGAAACTAATACAAAGTAATATTGAATGTAAACTGTAATTGAAAAATAAAATTTAAAAAACAGTTCATTAGGAGTCTCCAAAGGGGGATTGTCCTTCCTGGTGTGGGCATCATGAGGATCCGATTCAGTGTGTGGCCACAGAAATGGAACAATTTCTCAGCAGGGACAGCTGTGGCCAGTGGTTTCGTTAAGGACAGCAATTGGGGTCCCGTTGCCCACTGCTAGGTAAAATTCCAGAGACAAAGCTTTGTTGATAAAGGAAAGAAGTTTTTATTCAAAAGCTTTACAATTTTGGAATAACAGCTTTTCACATTCGTTAGTCACGTAGGCCTATCAATTAAGGCTAAACTCTTGAACTCTTTAGTTTCGGTTTTACTCACTTAAGCCCAAGTGAGTAAGGCTAAACTCTGTAACACCTGAGTTCCCCTATCCTTCCCCCTGTTAGTTTTAATTATCTTATTTCTGCACAATTAGTTACAAACTGAAACAACATGAGATACAAAAGCTACACAATTTTGGAAGAATGGCAGGCTTCTGCATCAGAGCCTGTTTCCTCTAGAACACCTAAAGAACAAACCTGCCACTCTCTTCCAGGTCAGCCAGATCCCTAAGCTGTGCCTGGAATTCCTTCCCATCCAAAATACTATCCCATGCATTGGGAAATGCAGGCAGCTGCAGCATGATCATCCAGACATCCTTGAGGAAAAAGCCCAAGAGCCCTTCTTTTATTTCAAAGCTTTTAACCCATAATTCCATGTACTCTGGAGTCACTGAGTTTCTCAGCCAATCCCATCCCAGACTGTTTACCATTGCCTCAGCAAACTCTTCCCATGACTCCTCCCTACTTTTCCCTAGTGATCTGCTTAGATCTCTCTGTATCAGTTTTAGGACTTTATCTATTTGGAGCAGAATAGGAGGCTGTAGGCAAAGGTAATAAGGTCCAACCTTCCTAGGGCAGAAAGCTAGAAAAATCTAAACGAAGAACCAACCTAACAGAGGTTTCTATGGAGCTCCCATTGCAATGAAGAAGGGTGCTCACCAGAAAACCAAGGCAGAAGTCCAGTCAAGTTTACTGAGCCAGCTTGGATGGAGGCTGAAACTTAGCCTGTGCGCAAATGCCCTTCCCTGTCACTTACCAGGTAGACATTGCAGGGACTACCTTGAGATTTCACTCTAGGACGCATTGGTCAGGATTGAATCAGAAAACAGAGAACTGAGACTCCAGGTTGGAAGTGTCTGGGGAAGATAGGGACTCATGAAATACAGAATTGCTGTCCTGGAAGAAGCATGATAAGTGGCCTAGTTTATTACTTTTCCCTTTAAAATTAATCTATCCTCAATACAAAGCCCTTTATCAGAGGTGGAAATTGTCCTTCTGCCCTCAAGGGGGAAACTCTGTCAGAGTATTCGAGGTGGTCCAGGAAATAATGTTGATTAATGTACATGGGTGTTTTGCATTCTTTGAAGGGCTCCAAAGCACGCTAACCTGTTTAATTCTCACAACAACCTGTGGGGAATTATTTTACAGATGAGGAATCTGAAGCATAAAAAGATTAAGTAATTTGTTGAAGGTTTACACAGCTGGTGAAGACTTGAACACAAGCAGTCCCCTCCAGGGCTCACGCTTGTAGCCACCAAAACATGCTGCCTCTTCTGCACAACCCTCCTTTTGCACTCCTCACTGTGTTAGGTGCCTCACATGTAATCAAAGCCCAGTGAATATCTGTTGGACTGACAGATAAACAAGGATGGATGCATTAGTGAATGAATAGATGGAAGAAACCCCAGCTGAGAGAACACAAGCTTTATTTGAAAAGTCCTGAGCATCTTTCTACTATAGTCTCACAAAGCAGAAAAGTGTTGCTTCAGTAATAACCAACCCATCTCCATCTTTTATTATTATATGCTTTCTGTAAAGCCTCCACAACTACAATAGGACTCATAAACAATATGTGCAGCTGTTTTTAAAAAAATTCAGAAATACAAATGAACATTAGAGTAAATGGAACAAAAATGTTCTGAGCCAAGAATGGAAAATTGCCTACGCTCTTTCATTCCTCTGTTTTTATGTGTCAGGAGTACTTCTTTAAATACTCATTATTCATATTTATAATAAAAGACACAGTGTTTATTAAATTCTGGCTTGAATGAAAGTGAGTAAGAGGAAAGGGAGCTCTGTCACCAGCATCTTCCTTCCTGGCATGTCACAATTCTTGTAATATGGCTCTGCTACTATTGTTGCTGGTCTTAGTTTAGCATTTTGCTAATATGTTCATTGTGCATGATTTCTATGAGAAGTGCTTTTGATAAACAATTTTCCCTAAGTATCTTGTATCCTGTAATGCTCTAAAAACACATTTCTTTCCTTTTTATTATTAAAATATAGTTAGCTTACAATAGTATATTGGTTTCAAATGTACAATATAGTGTTTTGACATTTATATACCTTACCATATAATGATCACACTGTCTAGTAGCCATCTGCCATGATGCCAAGTAATTGTAATATTATTGACTATATTCCCTGTGCTGGTACACTACATGTCCATGGCTTATTTCTTGTATAACTGGAAGTTAGTACCTCTTATTCCCCAACCTTGCCCCTCTGGCAACCATCAGTTTCTCCTCTGTTTCTGTAAGTCTGTTTTTATTTTCTTGTTATTCATCTATTTTTTAGATTCCACATATAAGTGAAATCATATGGTGTTTGTCTTTGTCTGACTTACTTAACTTAGCACAGTATCTTCCAGGGCTATCATGTTGTTGAAAATACCAAGATCTCATTTTGTTTTTATTGCTGAGTAATATTCTATTTTACACACACACACACACACACACACACACATGTACCCAAAAGGCTTATTTAGTTTTTTTCCTTACAATGGTTCTAGTAGTGTTTAGTTGTCTTTAATATCATTTGAAACAATTTAGTTAGGTTGTATCATGACAGCTGTCAGATGAGCATGCTTTAAAAAAACTCATCAAGCCCTGGGTGGCGTGGTTCAGTGGACTGAGCACCAGCCAGCAAACCAAAGGGTCATTGGTTTGATTCTCAATCAGGGCACATGCCTGTGTTGTGGGCCAGGTTCTTAGTAGGCAGTGCATGAGAGGCACCCACACGTTGATGTTTCTCTCCCTGTCTTTTTCCCTCCTTTCCCCACTCTCTAAAAATAAAAAATAAAGTTTTTTAAAAACATCAATTTTTAATAAAGAGTTTTAAAGATTATTAAAAAATAAAGATTTAAAAAACATCAAAATTGTTTAATTTTTGTGCAGCCATTTTAATATTGAAGATGAAAGAAAATATGCAACATTTTGGGCATATTATGCTTTACTATTTCAAGAGAGGTGAAAACACAACTGCAATGCAAAAAAAAAATGAGATTTGCTCAGTGTATGGAAAAGGTGCTGTGACTGATTGAACATGTTACAAGTGGTTTGCGAAATTTCTTGGTACTGTTGACATTTTGGCCAAATAATTATTTGTTGTGGGGGTGTCTTATGCATCGGAAGATGTTTATTAGCTCCCCCTGGCCTCTACCCACTAGAAGCCAACAGTGAGAAATAGCAGACATACTCAAAATTACCAATTCAATAGTTATTGGTGAAAATGAAAAATGTGTCTTTTACATTATGAAAAAAACTAAACAGGCTTTTTGGCCAACCATATATATATACACACATACATACATACAGAGTGGGGGAAAGTAGGTTTACAGTTGTTCATATGGAAAATAATACAGTAATTAATAAATAATAATAAAAGAATAAACTCTATGTTTCACGTACTCACAACTATAAACCTACTTTTGCTCCACCCTGTGCGTGTGTATATAGCCTGTCCAGAATGTATCCAGCCATGAACTATGAAAGAGATGTTTATTTTATTATTCTTTTTTATTAAATCATTTTTTGTTATTCTATTACAGTTGTTCCTTTTTTTCCCCTTGGATATAATATACAAGGAACATTGTACTTAGGACAATGACGCCTCAGTCCCCTTCAAAGTAGGTACTTTGGGACCTCACACAGTT
This sequence comes from Tonatia bakeri, assembly GCA_004024845.1. Classification (NCBI taxonomy): domain Eukaryota; kingdom Metazoa; phylum Chordata; class Mammalia; order Chiroptera; family Phyllostomidae; genus Tonatia; species Tonatia bakeri. Next base: position 182,927 of record PVIA01002310.1, on the reverse strand, counting down.
CTCCCAATCCCCATCAGCTGCCCCATTATATTTTCCTGAATCTCATTGATGGTCTGAAAGTTCTTTCCTTTCAAAGGTGATTTTAGTTTTGGGAAAAGCCAGAAGTCACAGGGCACCAAATCTGGGCTGTAGGGGATCTGAGTCACCTGAGTGATTTGATGTTTCACCAAAAAACTGCATGAGACGTGATGCATGAGTGGGCGTGTTGTCCTCATGAAGCTGCCAGTCACCAGTTGCCCATGGCTGCAGCCTTCTGAATCATCTGAATAGTTTCCATGGAGGAATGTTCAAGCTTAATGCAAACTTTGATGCAGGTTTGTTATTCTACTCCTTCCGTCATTTTGAATGTGACAGCCACACAATACACAATACACTCACTCAACAGCATCTACGGCCCCCACTGACTAATACAGTGAAGTCATCATTATTCACCCATGTCCATTCCAGTCCACTCTCCTTGGCTGCCAAGTTAGCAATGTTGTGCAAACCATTCTCATTGCGTTAATGATGGCTGGACTTTTTCTGGACAGGCCTCGTATACCACACCTTCTTTATCTATTTATATATTGATGGACACCTTGGTTGTTTCCCTATCCTGGCTATTGTAAATAATGATGCAGTGTACATAAGTGTGCATTGCACACCTTTTTAAATTAGTGTTTTCTTTCCTTTGGATAAATACCAAGAAGTAGAATTACTGGTCAAATGGAATTTATATTTTCAATTTTTCAAGGAATCTCCATGCTGCTTTTCATAAGGTATGTACCAATTTGCAATCCCACCAACAATGCACAAGGTCTCCCTTTTCTTCACATCCTTGTCAACATTTATTTTTTGACTTTTTGATAACAGCCATTCTGACAGGTGTGAGGTTGTATCTCATTGTGGTTTTGATTTACATTTCCCTGGTAATTAGTGATGGAACAATTTTTTCATATGTCTGTTGGCCATCTGTATGTCTTCTTTGGAGGATATATACTCAGGTCTTCTGCCCAATTTTTAATCAGATTGTTTGATGTTGAGTTGTATGAGTTCTTTATGTATTTTGAATATTAACTGCTTATCAGATATATCATTTGCAAATATCTTCTTTTATTCAGTAGGTTGTCTTTTCATTTTGTTGATGGTTTACTTTGCTGTGCAGAAACATTTTCATTTGATGCAGTCCCATTTATTTTATCTTTTGTTCCCTTTGCCTGAGGAAATATATCAAAATATATTGCTAAGACTAATGTCAAAGAGTACGCTACCTATGTTTTCTTCTAAGAATTTTATAATTTCAGGTCTTAATTCAAGACTTTAATCATTTTGAGTTTATTTTTGTGTATTATTTTGATCCAGTTTTGTTTCACTTTTTGGCATGTTGATCTGATTATGTACACACAACTCAGCTCCCCATTGGTCCTGCCAGAGGGAGCCCCAGGCGCAGCAGCAGCGGGGAAGAGGATGCAGCAGCCTTGCAGAGCTGCCAGAGCACCTGGGTAGGACTCCACTCACACCCTCTTGATGAAGAAGGAACATATAAAGAATGGTGTCTAGCAGCACATTTAATCCCAGAGCATCCCCTCAGATTCCAGAGAGCTCCCACAGTTCTCCAGCCTTCTCTATGTGGCTTTTCTCTCTTGTTTGCTATGTGGAAGCTGTTCAGGCACCCTTGGTTGTCTCTCAGGAGGAATTGCTTTAAATATAAGTGTATGTTTGGTGTGTTCACGGCAGAGGGCAAGTTCCTCGTCCTCCGATGCCACCACATTTCTTTTTAAAGTAGCAATCCTAAATCCAACACATCTTATGCTACTGGGTTTGAGTTAAATTTTTCTTTCATATTATTCTGAAACCAAATTCTTTTTCACCTACTGAAAAGACAACTTACAGGAAAAAGTCTGGCTTTTCCTTAAGCATTTAAGTTTTCATCCAAGTATTATTGACATAGTCATTTAATGCATTAATTCATGGCAGTTTCTTTGAACATATTTAAATTTCAGGGTTTGGCAACTTTTCAAATAACTGAAGGTTGTATGATACCCTTGATAATAATTACTTTGTACAGAGAGGCTGCATGGATTGACTGTTGAAAAAAACATTTGCATGTTTTGTGGATTTTTGCCTTTTAGCCCACTTTACTTAGGTCTTGTCTGGTCACCTAGTCATATTTTCACAACAACTCAGCGATAGGATCTTTTCCAGTATCATTTGAAATGCCTTACAGCTGTCCTTGTTAGCCTTTCTATTTACCCAAGCAGAGAGCAAAGGACAAATTGTTTTCTTAATTAAATTCAAGCAAACACACTACATTTTTAAAATTTTTTAGTTTCAGGTCTTATCGAGGTCACTCCTTCACACCCTCTGTTTAAGGACTAATGCTTTGCTGCCCGATCTTTAAGTCAAGGTGGTTTTCTACAGTCATTCTTCTTTTCACTCACTTATGAACTGGTTTGTTCAACACAATTTCACTGAGTTCCCAATATGTGTCCAGTTGTATACTGCACAAATACATAATAGTTAATTGACAATCTAATAGGAATGAGAGATGTATAAACAAGAATTAGTTGTCGAATGCAAAGTGGTATTATAGAGGTAAGTACAAGGGTTATGGGATCTGAGATGAGAGAGAAGTGAAGAGTTGGGAAATTGAAGGGAAGGACTAGAAACCATTCTTTTATTCTAACATATTTGGATTTTGAGGAACTCTTCAGTGTTTCTGATTCATTTCTTGATAGAAACACATTATACTAGAAAGAAAACAAACTTGAAAGTCACTTCTGTCACCTGCTATTTTGTGTCTTTATCAAATGACTTAGCCTTTCCATGCTTGGTGCATTGGAGTTTTATCGGTTTAGTGGCTGGCCCACTTCCAAACTCCTCTTTCTATGGACGAGAAAGTTTTCATTGCATGACTCTTGGTGGTGGCCAATTTGTGCTACAAAAATTAAAGGTTAATGATACTTGCTCTTCCCTGTACTTCTGGAAGCTAGGGCTCAGGACAACATCCAGCCAGGCTGCTCTTTGTGGTCCCTGCCACCCAGCCTCCAATGGCACCTGCTCATTTTCAGAACCTGGGTCTCCAGCCTTTTTCACATGCTTCCAACAAATTCTTTTCCTCATTAAGATAGCCAGGGTTCATTTCTGTTGCTTTATACCAAGAACCTTGGACAAAATTCTCCTTTAAGTTCTCAGGCAAGGTTTTGTTGAAGACTTAAAATGATAAAGTAGGTAAAGTGCATAAGGCCCAGTATCTAGCACACTATGGATTCATTGTCAAGGTGAGATTGTTAAGGTGTTTGGCTGAGAGCCTAAGAATACATTAACAATCATATCTCCAATTCTTCCCAATAGATTAAATAGAAGGGGTAAGTTACTTGTCGAAGACACAAAGTAGTAGTGGACAAAACTGGGTTTCAAGTCTGTTCTCCGTTCTTAATAGTCTGACTAGCGGGGCTCAAAATACCACTTCATTGGCAGCTGCACCTAAGAACAATCAACGCTGAGATTTGGTGAAGCTTCTTTACAGCACGTGGCTTTGGCTCTCAGTATTAAAAGAGTGTGTCACATCTTTGAAGAGCAAAATCAGTTTTTGAAACCTTCAACATCCAGTTGACTATAGGATGTCAAGACACAGTCAGTTCAGTCAGATGGGAGACAGAGACAGAGAGAACCATGTGTACTCATAACTGGTATTTATAGAACAGTGAAGGCATTTGTTAGTAAATGTGTGTACATTTCTCTCTTTCTGAACTCAGTTTTTGCACCTCAGGCCTAGAGAGTTGAATTCCTTACTATTCACTCACACACCATTGTTCCTAGCACAATATTATCAGTTTAAACAAGACTCCTGTTTCATTTTAATATAATTCTCACATTTGTTCTCAAATATCCACTTCCATTCACTTCCTGGCACACACTCTGAGGTGTTTGATATATGTCCTCAAATATGTATGTATCCTAGTAGACGGTTTGTTGTTGGGTGCATGTTTAAATGTGCACATATTGTTGAGCTATAAATCTTTTACATTTCTTCCTATGTTAATTCAACACTGTTTTAAAGACCAATTTGGCTGTTTGTGCCTCTGGAGCTTCTCTTTGACTATTATGAATATCCCATGGTATGCATCTACCACATTCTATTTATCCATGTCGCCATGAGTGACAACCAGGCTGCTTCCTATACCTACCACCACAAACATCATAAAGACATATATTTTCATATCTATCCTGTATGGTCCTGTGCAAGACTCTCCCTGGCATACACTTCAGAAGGTTAATTACTGGGCTATAGAACATAGACATATTTTGTTTCTCTAATACTTCTTTCCAGAATATCTGTAACCATTTATACTTCTGCCAGCAGGTCATGAGAGTTCCTACCTAATCTTTTTTTTTATTGTTTATGCTGTTACAGTTGTTCCCACTTTTTCTCCCTTTCCCTACCTCCACCCAGCCCCACTCTCTCCTTTCCCCAAGTTAATCCCTGTACTGTTGTCCATGTCCATGCATTGTGTATAAATGCTCTTTCGTTAGTACCTTCACCATCTTTCATTCCGTTTGCCCCTCCTCCTTTCCAGCAGCTGTCAGTCTGCTTTATATAATTAAACTTCTGTTACTATTTTGTTCATTAGTATATTGTATTCATTAGATTCCACATATAAGTGAGACACATGGTATTTTTCTTTTACTGACTGGCTTATTTCCCTTAGTGTAATTTTCTCTAGGTCCACCCATGCTGTTGCAAAATGTAAGAGTTTCTTCTTTTTTGTTGCTGTGTAGTATTCCATTGTGTAAATGTACTACAGCTTTTTAATATACTCATCTACTGATGGGCACTTAGGCTCTTTCTAAACCTTGGCTATTGTAAATAATGCCGATATAAACATAGGGGTGCATATACATGTAAAAAAATAAAACTAGATCACCAACTTACACCACACACAAAAATAAACTCTATCCACAACTTGTACATTTGTTAAATTATCCATGTTCTAATTTTTGTCATTTAAATTGGAATAAAGTGATATCTTATAGATATTAAAATATACATTTTCCTGATTACTATTGAGTTTAAGTATTTGTTCATGTACATGTCAGCTAGCTATATCCCCTTTGCAAAGTATTTCTTCATATCTACTTTTTATTTTTCTATCTGCTTTTTTGAACATTTGCCTTTGATTTGGAGGAGACCCCTGTTTGTTCTAGATACTAGTTCCTTATTGTTTACACAATGGAAAAAAATTATTCTACTCTTCCATCTATTAAATCTGTCTATAGTAGAACACACTGGTGAGAAATGATTAATTTTATGTAATCAAAAGCATCCATTATTTTAACAATGGTTTATGGGTTTGGAGTCTTGTTGAAGAAGTGTTCTTATAATCCCTAGGTCATATAGATTCTGTATTATATTTTCCTTCCATTAGGTTTGTAATTTTATCTTTCACATTTAAGTAACTAATTCAGCTGGATTACACCTTTAAGATGTGCACCAAGGTAGAGGAACCCAGCTTAATTTTGTACGTATAAAGAGCTGCTTTTTCAACCTCACTTACTAAATAAGCCATCCTTCTCCCTTGCTTTTGCAGGACCATCTTTGTCAAATAGCAAATACCCAAATATACATGGAACCATTTATGAGCTACCTATTCTGTTTCATTAGTTTACTTGTCTGTTCCTGAACTAGTGTCATATTGTTCTTATTGCTATGATTTTTGTATAGTCCCTCAATGGGTAAATCTCTCCACTTTGCTCTTTATTTTCAAAATTAACTTTTCATGAAAACTTATTCTTCCATATACTTTTTAGAATGTGTTTGTTGACTTCCTCAGAAATATGGTAGAAATTTATTGAGTCAATAGGAAATAATTTTCTATTTATCATTGAAAAACTTAGAATTTTGTGTTTTATATAAATTTATATATTTCATCTGAGATATAATATTTATGTGCAAATAGATGTCTATAATCTCAAATTAAATTTTAGATATTGTTTTATTGTGGGAGGGCTCTGCCCGCAGGGCACCCCTGGTTGCCATGGATGAGAATAAATCTACCAAGACATGATCTGCTTGGGGAGGAAAGGTGGCTGATCTCTCAAAGGAGAAGGGCCAGGTGCCTTTCCCTCAATGTGCTTTTATTGGGTTCAATTTGCACAGGAATACAGGTAAAGCTCATCAATCATTGGCAGGCATAAGGATCAAACAATAGATAACATACAAAGAACTATGAGGGCTTATTCTGAGTCAGGGTCAGTTAGCTAAAGAGCTATAAAACTTTGGGAAACAAACTCATTTCCTTCTCAGACCCTTATCAGAAAATTGAAGGTATTCTTAGCAAAGCAGGTTTCACAGGATTTTATGTATTCTTTCTTAGGCCTGATTGCCCCAGGGAACCCACCCTTTCCAGCACAGGGCTGCACTGCCCTCTGTCATTGTTTCAGGTTTAAGTCAGGCAGGGGAAGTAAGGCAGCCGAGATATTAGGAGACTTCTCGCAGACAGAATGAGAACTCAGGCTATGTCAAAGCCAAGGGGTAAGGGTCCATCACCCCATTTCTGTAGCCCCCCAAGTCCTTCCCTGGGGTCCCTTTGTGACTGTGCCTGTCTTAGGTCACCCCTCCCTTGAGGAATCTTCCCCATCATTGGCTAACCAGTCATCTGCTCAGGGCCAAGCAAAGTGAAGTAAAGGGGACAAAGGCGGTGCCCCGGCCAGGGAGATAAGCTTTGTCTTCTTAATGGCTTATGGTCCCAAGGTCTCTCACTCAGCCTTAGCCACGGGGGGTTACAGCTTCTGAAACCATGCAGGGTGCTTCCCAACATTTCATATGGTCATTTCATCTTTTCACTTTGTACTTTTTATTTATATTGTATATTCCTTTTATAACAGAATGGCCTTATAAGAAATTTATTAATCTTATTCATCATTTCAGAGAATGCTTTATTAAAAGCTTTCATTCTAAGCACCGTTCTCTCTGTCCCACATAATCTGCTGTGTTCTACTTTGTTACCTGATTCTAAATATTTCATTATTTCTCTATGATTTCTTCAACTCATAGTTCTACATTATGTTTTTTTTCTGTTTACTTTTTAGCTTTCAAACTTGTAGAATTTTATTAATGATTCTTTTGTCTCCGTATTTTTTCCTAGGTTCTTCAGATTTACACACTTAACTTCTCACCTTGAAATAATCCCCCAATTTCAGGTAGAAATATGGAGTCTTCAGTCTAGTTCATCATAATATTGTCTCACCCCAACACCCTCTCTACCCGCATTCTTCACCATTCTTCTTTCCTCTGCCCCCACAGAAAACATACCCACACAAAGGCACACATCAGGATAGTGCTCTCTATTAAAAAAAAAAAAAAAAAGACCTGGTGGGGCAGAGTAGGGAAATAGAATGAGGAAGGTGGACCTGAAGAAAGGAAGAGAAAATGATTTGTCTTCCTTTGCAGCTCAGTGACTCCTGTCTGCAGATTTCTACTTGGAGCAGATCCATTCCGAGTGTTGTTCTCAACCCCAGCCACACATTATGATCATCTGTAGATTCAAAGACTTTCCAGGTGGTTCTGATGTGCAGCCAGGGTTGAGAATCTCTTACCCTGTGGCAACCCAGATGTGCCCTATCTTAACCTTTAGTGTGCTGGATGGATAGGAGCTTTAGAAACTCCAAATTGGTTTCAACTGCTACAGACTGAGCACCACTATTGGCAACACTGCCTTTTGGAGTTTGAGGAATCAGATAAGGCTGAGATATGCAAGGAAAAGTAAACAAGTGCAAACTTCAAGAAACAGCTGTTAACCAAAGTCACTTAGATAATAAAACCACGTCATAACAATTCATGGTAGGGAAGTTCATAAGAAGGTGCAAAAATCCCAGTGATGTAAGAAACTGAGAAGTGTTTGCAAACCTGCTGTTGGGATGTAGGTCATCATCAGAAAACTGCATTAGCATGCCGTATATTTTACTTGCCATGGCAAGTAAACACATGTGGTCATAATAAATGCATATAGTTTAGTATGGAACAAAAATAATAATCTCCGGCTACTTAATTTTCATATCTATTAAGTTACTCTCTAGTATAAGGTGTTTTAAATATTATTACATAAGGATGTCTGGTGAATTGTTTTTAATCTGCAGATAATCCATTTGGCAGTTCGGTCTGTGATAATGAGGGCTGCTATGTGAAGAAATATTCTTTACCTCATGTCAGAATGGATTGCCTAACATTGCCTCCAAAAGTGTGATGTGAAAAAACAACACTAAAGTTTCTCAAAATATTTGTCTCAGTAGTTAGGAAAGAATCAGCCTGGACAAAAGTAATTGGCTGCCTTCTAGATCTAGAAATTCATTTTGAGCTTTTTTATTAAAGAGCCAGCAAACACCTATTATAGGCTTGCTGTATATGTGTTCCCATGCTAGAAACTACAGGCCAGGCATTAAGCAGCTTAAAGTCCCCACTGTTCCTCCAATATCAATATAAATGTGTTGGTAGATTTTTTATTTTATTGGGTTAACTCAGCCTTTTAGGTAAATTTTCTGTTAATTTATGGTTCAAATTTCCTAACAAGGATCTTTCTAGCCCCTCAAAGAATCCCTTGGTCTGCAGATATTGCCCTGAGCCATGACCAGTGCACGGTATACTAAGAAAAAGCAATAATGTATTTAGAAAAAATTCAGAGATCCTGTATTTCATGAGTATCCTTAATCCACAAATACCTCTTTAAATAATTTATTATAGTTGACGTGCAGAAGCACAACCAGTGGAGTTCATATAAAGGCCAACATTGAACAGGTGCTCATTAAACATTTGTTGAGTCAATGAATAGTAAAAGGAAGTGAAAAAGTGGGAGCTGAAAGGGAAGCATTCATTTAGAATATCCTAGACTCCCCCAAATCAGTTAAACTTAAGTGGAACATGCTAAGGTTGATGGAAACAAAACAGCTGCCAAGGTTTTAGAAATTTCAAGAGTGGAATAACTGTTGTTATCATTTCAGAACAACCATTTTAAACACAAAATTTGGATAAGTCTTTTTCCCACTTTTATCAACCATTAAGCTAAATTAGGTATATTTTTATGCCAAAAAAAGTGTTTTAGAAGAGCTATAACTAAAAGAAACACAATCAATTTTATTTCTAAATAAGTATCAAACTATCCCACAAAGTCATTATTTCTTGTTCAGAATTCTAACTAGAAAGCTCTCTTTGCCTGCAACAATACTACACCTCGCAGCTCTCCTCTCACACCTGTTCCTCATCTCGGGCCTTTACTGAGAATTCATAGAAAGCATAATTATCATGTTGATTATTACTATGTCACACACTGTCTTTACTTTATATTAAAAAGGGCTTATTACCCATTCCATACATTCTCAAAGTTGCTTGTCTTGCAAAGTATATTCTCTAATTGCATTAAGTGTATACGCCTTGTTTCTCTTAATTAGTAATTTTTTGAAAACAGGACCCTATACTCTTTTATATAACCCCCTAGTGTCAAGCACAGTGGGCCCTAAATAAAAATGGATGAATCTGCCCTGGCTGGCGTAGCTCAGTGGATTGAGTGCAGGCTGTGAACCAAAGCATCGCAGGTTCGATTCCCAGTCAGGGCACATGCCTGGGTTGCAGGCCACGGCCCCCAGCAACCGCACATTGATGTTTCTCTCTCTCTCTCTCTTTCTCCCTCCCTTCCCTCTCTAAAAATAAATAAATAAAATCTTTAAAAAAATTGATGAATCTGGTTAAACAAATGACAACATAGCAGGAAGTGTGACATTCTTCATACGGGAATGACGCAGCTGAGACCATTTTTAGAGAGGCAGCACTAATGAGACTAATGACATAACCAGAGTTAAGATGCTTGGGTGAATATATTTTCCAAGAATTGATGTGCCTGTGCTTTTATTATGCAAAACCAAAATGTTCAGTGATCAACGTGAAGTTTCCTTTTCAGATTTATACCAGAATAAACTATAAATACACAGCAACTCCATCACAGTCATTCCTTGATTTGGGTTGTTTTGGTTATCTATTATTGCATAAAATGAATTGCTTTAAACAACAATTTTATTTTGCTCACAATCTTCTGGGCTAGGAATACTGGAAAGGCTCATCGGTAGCTTGTCCCCAATCCACGTGGTGTGGTCAGGTCTGCAGGAGCTAAGTGATCCCACATACAAGGTGGTCTCTCCCCTCACAGGTTTGGTGCCTTGGTGCTCTTCAGACTGTCTTCCTCTCTACATGGAATCTCACCCCCCAGGGTCTTTTCAACTCAGTATGGTGGTCTCAGTGTAGTCAGATCTCCTACAGAGCAGCTGGCCTTCAACCGTGTCCCAAGAAAGAGGAAGGGGAGACTGCCAGTCTCTTCAGGTCAGGGCCTGAAACTTAAGAGAATCACTTCTGGGTTTTTTTGTGTTGTTTTTTTTTTGGTTTTGTTTTTTTTGGGGGGTCAAAACAGTCATAGAGCTTGCTTGATTCAAGGAAAAGGAACCTCTCTTCTGAATGAAAGTAAAATTGAAAAGTTACACCCTTTTATAATCTGACACATGAGTTTACCATCTTCCTATAAAACTGTCAACTTGATTTATCTTAAACATATGAGTTTCTGGACACATTTGGAGCTTATGCCCAAATGAACAGTCATATTCAGGTTAAACAAATTCCCTGGGCTAACCTGTAAAACTTTTCTAGAACTTCTTTGAAATAAGTAAGACCAAGAGCTGCCGCTTCTCCATTGTCCCAGACTACTCCCAATGCATCAGTCTTTCCTGTGTCTTAATGTTATGAAAGCTGGAATTCCTGGTTCTTCATGGAAGGACATCAGAGATCCGGAATTCCCTGAAATTGCAAAAACCAAACTTGGTGCACATGCATTTTTTTCAGGCAAAGAACTATTGGTTTAATCAACTTCTTTGAGCATTTCTCATTCCCTAGAAGTGATTAAGAACCACTCAGCTAGAGGATCCATGCTCAATTTTTCCTCTTTAACTTTCTGTTTTTGAAATGTACTCATAGTCAGTTGAAGATGACAGGATATACGCATAATCCTCTATCAAGACCAGCATAGCTAAGGTGTAATGCATACCAGATGTGAATTGGATGTGATGTGGCTTACTGAAGACTAGTTGTATGATTCTCACTCTCAAATTGCTGAAACTTCAAATAAACATTCAACAGTAGAATATCCAACATTCAATAGAGGTGTGGGTAATTTCCAGAAATATTTATTGGCTGTTAGTAAGACAAAATATTCATAAAGTTGGAATTTCTTTCATTCAATTCAATTAACTAACATAGTAACCATCACCATGAATCATTTTGAAAAAAGAAGTGAATTTAGTGCCTCTTTCCTCTCTTCATTTATTCAAAGATCGCCTGGATAAAATTCAGTCATCTGTGGTAACTCTGAGATCAACAGGTAGGTTTTAATTTGTGATATGAACACCTGTTTTGTTTACCATCGTAGTATCTGCTCCCTGTTTTCTGGAAACAGGACTATTATCTACTAAGAGGATCCATTTCATGTAGTCCACATAAGGCTGATTTCATCCATTTCCATGTCCAAAGGGTCAGATATGTAACCAGGTCAAGCTAATCACAGAACTCCATTCTACTGTCTACTGTGATTCATCTAAGGATGGGTATATAATCCAGCCTGAACAAAACTCTCCCTGACAAGTTTCTATTAGGTGTAGTAAGAAACATACTCTCTTTTCAATGATGTTGCCAAGATACAAGGACACGAATCTTGGGCTTCAAAGACCATTTTGACTGAAACATGAAGATAGTCTAAAAAACATCAAGAGGGAGATGGAGTTCTGGTGACATTGTACACCCTTTGGATCCAGCCTTGCACGAAGCTTCATGCCTCTACATCTCTCAGTTTTTGCTGAAGCAAGTTAATGTTGAGTTTCTGCCCTTGGATAGACAGACACTTACTAATACAATAGGACCTCTAAAAAATTTCATTATTGAATTGGATGAGACTTCATGAGATTTAGACTCGGTATAAACCCTGTTTACACTTACTCATCTAAAACATAAAACCTCACTGATGATTTATTTTTATAGGACTCCAAAAAAATATGTAATGTCATAGAATTATAAAATGTAGTAAGTGAAAGGGAACATGGAGGTCATATTAATTGTTGCTAATACCTTTGGAAGAAAGAAAGACAGACTATAGCTCACTTGCTTTTGTGAACTACACTGGCTAGATCCTCCCTATCTTGTTTCCCTTCCTTGGCACAAAAAAAGGACCACATTTCCCAGCCTTCCTTACAATTATGTTAAGATGTGGGATTAATTCTGTAATGTGGTTAAAAGTCATGTATGCCACTTCCAGATCAGGCCCCTATTTAAAATTTTTCTTGAAATTCTTGGTTTATTATATCCTGCCTTCCTAACCTACTATCCACTTCAGAATGAGTCTGGACGTGGAAGATTCCAGAACCCCCTTGATAGAAGAAGCCTGGACCTCCATGTCACTACTTGGAAGAAAGCACCCAACTTGCACGAACAAGACTTTGCATGAACAAGACACATTTTTGTGGAAGGCCACTGAGATGTCAGAGTTTTTGTGTTATCATAAGACATAATCTATTCTACCCTAACTCATTTCTTAGTTTCAAGAGTCTTTTTGTTGTTGTTGTTATTGTGGAGATTTTGAATAAGGAGCCAAGCAGAAATGAAACTAAAAAAGTATATGTCCATGGAGGTTAAGATGATGCACATACGATAATGAATATAGAGAAGAGAAAGAGAAGAAAGGTTTCATGGCAAAGTATGGGGGTTTGATAAAAGGAAAATTCAAGAGTAGCTGAAATGTAACAATTTGGGAAAAGGAGAAAGGTTCTTATAAAGTTTAAATTAGACTTCTCAATTTTTTCTTTAAGGTACAGCAAAATTAGAATTTCTTTTTAACCAATTTTGACTGGTGGACTGAGCTTTTTTGAAAATAATCCCATGAAGATTCTCTGTTTCTTCCTGGTTCAGTCTTGGAAGGTTGTTTGTTACTAAAAATTTATTCATTTCTTTTATTGTCAAATTTGTTGACATATAATTATTCATAGTTTTCTTTAATGATCCTTCACATTTTCGTGATGTTGGGTATAATCTCTCCACTTTCAATTCTTTTTTAAAAGTATATTTTATTGATTATGCTATTAGAGTTGCCCCAATTTTCCCCCTTTGCCTTGCTCTTCTCAGTACCCCCCTTCCCTCCAGCAATCCCCACCTTAATTCATGTCCATGGCTGGTGTATGCAAGTTCTTTGGCTTCTCCATTTCCTATACTGTTCTTAACATCCCCCTGTTTATTTTGTACCTACCAATTATGCTTTTTAATACCTGTACCTTTCCCGCCATTTTCTCCTCCCCCCTCGCAGCTGATAATTTTCCAAATGATCTCCATATCTATGATTCTATTCTTGTCCTATGATTCTTATTCTTATTCTTGTTTGCTTTTGTTTTTTTTTTTTAGATTCAGTTGTTCATAGTTGTAAATTTGTTGCATTTTTAGCATTCATAGTTTTGATCTTCTTGTTTTTTCTTTTTTAAAGATTTTATTTATTTATTTTTAGAGAGGGAAGGGAGGGATGGGGAGAGAGAGAGAGAAACATCAATGTGCGGTTGCTGGGAGCCATGGCCTGCAACCTAGGCATGTGCCCTGACTGGGAATCGAACCTGCGATGCCTGGTTCGCAGCCCGCGCTCAATCCACTGAGCTACACCAGCCAGGGCTTGTTTTTTCTTAAATAAATCACTAACATTCATGTAATGATGGCTTGATGATGATGAACTCCTTTAGCTTTACCTTGTCTGGGAAGCACTTTATCTGCCCTTCCATTCTAAATGATAGCTTTGCTGGATACAACAAACCAGGTTGGAGGTCCTTGCTTTTCATCACTTTGAATATTTATTGCCAGTCCCTTTTTGCTTGCAAAGTTTCTGCTGAGAAATCAGCTGACAGTCTTATGGGAATTCACTTGTAGGTAACTCTCTGCTTTTCTCCTGCTGCTTTTAAGATTCTCTCTTAAGTATTAACCTTTGGCATTTTAGTTATGACATGTTTTGATGTGGTCCTCTTTGGGTCCAACTTGTTTGGGACTCCCTGTGCTTCCTAGACTTGTATGTCTGTTTTCTTCACCATATTAGGGAAATTTTCTTTCATTATTTTTCAAATAAGTTTTTAATTTCTTGCTGTCCCTCTTCTCCTTCTGGCATCCCTGTGATACACATGTTGGCATGTTTGGAGATGTTCCAAGGTCTTCTTATACTATCGTGTTTTTTTTTTTTTAATTCTTAGTTCTTCTTTCTCTTCTGGTTGAATGTTTATTTCTTCCTTCTGTTCCAAATTGTTGATTTGAATTCCAGCTTCCTTCCCTTTACTGTTGGTTCCCTGTAGATTTTCCTTTTTTTCACTCAGTGTAATCTTTCTTTTATGTTGTTGTCATACTCAGTGAGTTCTTTGAGCATCTTGACTACCAGTGTTTTGAACTTTGCATCTGATAGGTTGGCTATCTCCATTTCATTTAGTTCTTTTTCTGGGGATTTGCTCTATTCTTTCGTTTGGGCCATATTTCTTTGTTTCCTCAATTTGGCAGCCTCCCTGTGTTTGTTTCTGTGTATTAGGTAGAGTTGCTTTGACCCCCCGCAAGAGGCACCTTTTACAGGTAGTCCACTGTGTGGGGCACTGCCTTAGGTAATCACCAGGGTAGGGTAACTTGATTCACCACTTTGTGGCTCTGTGGGGACTGAGGGGGTGGGGGGTCTTGGAGAGGGAACCATGCTGCTGCCTGGCTTCTGGGGTTTTGCTTGGTGCTTGACCTGTTTCCAGTCACTTCACTCACTCCCCATAAGTTACTGGAGTCCTTCCAGCTATTGCCCTGGTGTTGAATCCTACAGTGGGTGGGTTTGCATACATTTTAAGACCACTCAGTCCCTTTGAACAAAATTTCCCAAAATACAGCAGCTTTTTCCACCACCCCAACCTGCATTGGTTTTTACAGCCAGAAGTTATGGGATTCATCTTTCTGGCACAGGAACCTTGGACTGTGCTGTGTGGCCTGGGACTGGGGTCACTCCCTCCCAAGGTATACCTCCCAATTTTTATCCACCACTCATGAATGTGGGACCACCCATGCCCATTCCACTGCTGCCACTGCCTCTCCTTGTCTCCTCATGTCTCCATCCAGTCCATGTCTCTGCTCCTCCTCTGTCTGGATGAATGTGGCTTGTTTAAACTCTTGGTTGACAGACTTGCACAGAGCTCGATATTCTGACAGTTCTAAGTGTTGTTGGTTTTGAGATTTAGTTGTAGATTTTTTTTTTTTGTGGTGGTGTAAGGAGGCCAACCATGTCTACCTATGCCTCTTTCTTGACTAGAATTTGAGAGAATATCTTATTTCTGATTTTTTAAATTTGTGTTCTCTCTCTTTTCTGCTCAGTGAGTCTTATTAGAGACTTGTCAATTTTACTTGCCCTTTCAAAGAACCAGCTGTTACTTTCACTAACCCTTCCTGTTATTTTCTGTTTTTCATTTTACTTATTTCTGCTCTGATTTTTATTGTTTCTTTCCTTCTACTTAATTTGGGTTTTATTTGTTTCTCTTTTTCTAGTTTTGTTAGGTGTAAATTTAGATTTCTTATTTGGGACTTTTTCTTCTTCTTGAAGTTGGCCTCTATAGATGTAAACTCTCCTCCTATAACTGTTTTTGGTGCATCCCATAGAATTTTTTAAAAGATTTTATTTATTTATTTATTCGTTCATTTATTTATTTATTTAATTTTAGACATAGGGGAAAGAAGGGAGAAAGAGAGGAAGGGAAACATCAATGTGTGGTTGCCTCTTACACGCTCCCTACTGTGGACCTGGCCTGCAACCCAGGCATGGACCGTGACTGGGAATCTAACTGGCGATCCTTTGGTTCACAGGCCAGTTTTCAATCCATTGAGCCACACCAGCCAGGGCAAGCATCCCATAAAATATGTAAGGTTGTGCTTTCATTTCATTTGTCTCAGAGTAGTTTTTAATTTCTTTTTTGATTTCCTCTTTGAGTCACTGGTATTTGGAAGTATGTTGTTTAATATTCTTATATTTGTGTTTTTTACAGTTTTTTCCCAGTTTTTTTACAGATTTCTAGTTCCATGCCATTGTTGTCAGAAAATATGCCTAATATAATTTCAATCTTTTAAAATTTATTTATGCTTGTTTTGTGGCCCAGTCTGTGGGAAGTTCCATGTGCATTTGAGAAAATGTGTAACCTGCAGTTTGGGATGAAATGTGCTATAAATGTCTATCAAGTCAAACTGATCTAATATGGCATTTAAAGCCATTATTTCCTCATTAGTTTTCTGTCTGGATGATCTACCCATTGGAGTAACTGGAATATTAAAGTCCTCAACTACCATAGTATTACTGTTAATTTCTGTGCTTATGGCTATTCACATTTGCTTTATATACTTGGGTGCTCCTATGTGGAGTGTGTAATTATCATAATTATTATATCCTCTTCTTGGATACAGCCCTTTGAATTTATGTGATGTTCTTCTTCTTCTCTTTCTACATGATTCATTTTGAAGTCTATTTTGTCTGATATGAGTATTGCTGCTCCAACTTTCTTTTCATTTCTATGTGTATGGAATATCATTTTCCTATCACTTTACTTTTAGTCTGTGTGTGTCTTTTGATCTGAAGAGATTGTCTTATAAGGAGCATGTAGGTAGATCATTTTTAAAATCTATTCTGCCATCCTATGACTTTTGATATAAGTATTTAGTCCATTTGAATTTAGAGTAATTATTGATAGGTTTGTACTTATTGCCATTTTGTAACTGTTTTTTGGTGGTTTTTGTTGTTAATTGTTGTTCCCTTCTTTTTCTCCTGATCTCTTTCTTTTTAAAATATTTTATTTATTTTTTAATTTAATCTTTATTGTATTTTTCCCACTAACACTTAGTCCCCTTTCACCCCCCTCCACCCAGCAATCACCACATGGTTGTCCATTCCATGAGTCCTTTTTCCTTTTTGCTCAATCCCTCCTCCCTTTAAAGTCCCCATGCCAGCTGTCATCCTGCTCTCCATCTACAAGTCTGTCCCCATTTTCTTTGTTAGTTCATTTTGTTTATTAGATTCCACATATGAGTGAAATCATATGGTATCTGTCTTTCTCTGTCTGGCTTATTTCACTTTGCATAATGTTCTCCAGGTGCATCCATACTGTTGCGAAGGATAAAATTGACTTCTTTTTTATGGCTGAGTAGTATTCCATTGTGTAAATATCCCATAGTTGTTTTATTCACTCACCTACTGATGAACACTTGGGCTGGTGCTGGATCTTGGTGATTGTTAATAACACTGCAATGAACATAGGGGTTCTTACAGTATGTTCTTTCCAAACTAGTGTTTTGGGTCCCTTCTGGTATATTCCCAGATGTGGGATCACTGGGTCAAAAGGTAGATCCATTTCTTTTTGATTTGTTCTTTTTATTTATTTTTTAAAAATGTTCATTGATTTTAGGGAGAGAGAGGAAGGGACAGAGAGAGAGAAATATCAATGTAAGAGGGAAACATTGATTGGTTGCCTCCCATGCATGCTCCAACCAGGGACCAAACCTGCGACACAGTCATATGCCCTGACCAGGTATTGATGCCCCAACCATTTGGTGTACAAAATGATGTTCCAACCAACCGATTCACACTGGCCAGGGCAAGTTGTTGGTTTTCTTTAGTGTTTCTATGGGATTGCTTGTGTGTGTGTGTGTGTGTTCTGTGTGGTTTTGGTTTATGATTACCATGACGTTCCTATATATTAATCTGTATTTATAGTAGTCTATTTTAAACTGATAGGTATTTCAGATCATTCGCATTCTAAAAACACTATACTTTGCTTCCCTCTCCACTCTTTGTTTTTGGTGTCATGCTTTATATCTTTGTGTTTTCTTTATCTCTTATTTATTATAGTTATATTTAACTTTGCTACTATTGTCTTTTAACCTTCTCAATACATTTTTAAGTGGTTGATTCATTGTGATCATTGTATATCATCAGTCCGGTAATATATTTTTTTTATATAACCCCTGAACAAGGGATACAAAAACAAAAATAAACAAATGAGACTTCAAAAAACTAAAAACCTTCTGCACAGTGAAGGAAACCTTTAACAAAATGAAGACAATCTACTGAATGGGAGAATATGTTTGCAAATGATACATTCAAGAAGGGGTTGATATCCAAAACACATAAGAAACACATACAACTCAAACACAAAAAATAAATAAATAATATAATTTAAAAATGGTCAGAAGGCATCAAAAGACATTTCTCCAAAGAAGATATACGAATGGCCAACAGACATATGAAAAAATGCTCCATCACTAATCATCAGGGAAATGCAGTCAAAACCACAATGAGATGCAACCTCATGCCTGTCAAAATGGCTATTATCAAAAAGTCAAAAAATAAATTGTGTTAGTGAGGATGTGGAGAAAGGGAATCCTTGTGCATTGTTGGTGGGAGTGCAAACTGGTGCAGCCACTGTGGAAAACAGAATAGAGATTCCTAAAAAAAAAACAACTAAAAATAGATATACTATATAACCCAGCAATTCCACTTCTGGGTATTTATTCAAAGAAAAGATACATGTACCCTTCTGTTCATTGCAGCATTATTTACAATAGCTAAGATATGGAAGCGACCTAGGCATCTATCCATAGATGAGTAGATAAAGAAGATGTAGTACATATATACAATAGAATGTTACACAGCAATAAAAACGAAATCTTGACATTTGTAACAATATGGATGGATGTACAGGGTATTATGCTAAGAGAAATAAGTACAGGCAGAGAAAGACCAATACCATACAGTTTCACTTATATGTGGAATCTAAAAACAAACTCATAGAAATAGAGACCAAAGGGATAGTTACCAAAAGGGTAGGGGTGAGGAGATGGGTGAAAAGAGGAAGGGGAATATAGTCAATAACATTGTGATGTTTGCACAATGATAGATCATTACTAGAATTAGTGGGGTGATCACAATGTAAGGTATAAAAATGTGGAATCACTACTTTGTACACCTGAAACCAGTATAACCAATATAAGATGATATATCAACCATGCTTAAATAAAAAAGAACAAAAAACAAAGAAAATAATCCCTTGCACAGAATGAACCATGTAGGTTGCCAGTTATGCACATTGAAATATTTGCCTATTTTTGTGATTAAGAAGAAATAGATGTTTTTAATGGCACTATATTGATTTTCTTATTCTGCAGGCCCTTTCCCTCTGAAAGAAGCACTTGTTGTGAGCAAGCAACCTAAATATCTAGAAGGGTGTCAGACAATGCCAACTGTCTGACACCCTTGCATCCTCTCAAATAATTTCAAGAAAGAATATAAAAAGCAGGGTTATGTACTCTGGCTCCATTTTATGTCATTTACAAATCAAAACATCCGTAGCATCAGTAGTAGAAGAGCACCAGTAACGAGCGATCTCAGTTTTGAACTCAGGAAGGAGAACAAGGAACACCTGACAATAGACAGTGATGCGGTAAGTGAAGAGACATGTGGTTGTCACGGTAAGTGAAATAATTCCATGTGGAAAAGTTCCGAAAGAAAATGGTATTTTTAAAGTTTCAATAGCTAATTCAAAGTAAAATCTTCTCCTTCCTTCGCAACAACCACTTCAGATTATTTCTGTACGTCAGGCAGCACTCTAACGAGACCACTAGGTTGGAAGGCACAGGAAGGAGTGAGCAGCGCTGGAAGTGGGCA
This sequence comes from Tonatia bakeri, assembly GCA_004024845.1. Taxonomy (NCBI): domain Eukaryota; kingdom Metazoa; phylum Chordata; class Mammalia; order Chiroptera; family Phyllostomidae; genus Tonatia; species Tonatia bakeri. Next base: position 163,176 of record PVIA01002310.1, on the reverse strand, counting down.
TTGAGTCATGATGATGTTTTGTGGGAATCCTGCAGCAGCAGATCAACTCACTCACTGGAAAATCATTAGTGATTAGCTGAAAGTTCACTGACTGCTACAGTCAAAGGAGACTGACATTCACAGACAAACTGGCCAAATATTTAAGAAATAAAGATGGAGGGAGGGAAGTGGGTTTGGCTGGGGCGGGGGAGAGTGGTGGGGCAAAATGCAGACAACTGTAACTGAACAACAATAAAATAATTTTTAAAAAGAGACAAAAAATAAAAAAGAAATGAAGATGGGCAAGAAAAATTTTAGACTCATATTACAATAAGAAGGGAGACTCTCCAGTGTTTGACTAATAAACAGATGGAATATAGAGTGATATAAGAAAGTTTACATGGAGCAAACTGACTACTGCAACAGCCTACACAGAAGAATCCAGTCAAAATATTCACAATGCAAAACTCAGGAGACTGTTATAACCAAATAAGCATACTGTTGAATTTTAAGAAATATCAGTGAAAGCACCAGGAGAGAGGGATATGAGAGAAGTAAGAGCTGTTCTCGCGATGGCAAAAATTCAGAAGCATTAGGATTTCTTCCTTGAGTGTATGGTGCAATGAGAGTGCAGGAGGGGGAATTTATGCCTTTGTATTCTTGTTTCATTTGAGCAGAACAGTGTGGCTTTTTTTTTTATTTCAGCCTGAATGTTCTTAAGGAAAACATGGGTTTAGTCATCTAAATACAATTTCCCTCACTTCCTACTGTTCTGTACTGCAAATAAATATTACTTTTCTGGCCTCTGAAGGGCCTTCCTTGCTTTACAAAAAGATAAAAATACGTTTTATTAAAAAAGAGTCTTAGGTTAGAATGGTACTTCCACAAGACACTAGTTATGGGGGTGGGAGGGGGCACGAAATTGAGATGAGGAGGAAAAAGGGAAACAAAATAAAGAACAATAATTAGTAATATTCTATACTTAAGATTTATTAAAACCTCCCAAAACAAAGCACTCTCATAATGTTGGATGTTTATTTAAATGTTGCAGAAAAGACTCCATTAAAATATTCAGATGTTAGGGGAAAGGGGGAACATGGGGATTTTTTTCCTTTATGTTGGATTTGCTCTTAAGTAAATTTTCTAAAAGCCTGCCACTTTTAATGTTTTGCTTAGCACAATATACACAAGATGAAGAATTAAAAACAGTTCCTTGAAATTACAAATCTTGGGAGAGTGGACTTCTCCTTTAGTGGGTGTGTATGGGAGAAATTCCAAAAACATTTTAGAATCATTTTCCAAACGCACAAGTTCTCATAGTCCTGTCTCTCTTTCTACATTTTCCCAGAAATTCTGCTATGCCTTCTCCTTTTTCATTTACATGAAGATCACTGTCCTGAAGCAGTTGCTAGGTAAGGGCCAGGTCTCTTGGTGCTCTGCAGGGTGAAGAAACTGGCAACTACTCTTGTATGTTATCCCACAAAATGCATTAAAACATCTAGATCTCTTCTAAAAGGGAAATCCTGTAGTTCTTAGCAAGAAACACTTGGAGATTGTCACATCATTTATAAGAGTTTATACTGCTCATTCGTTTCCATATCTTAAGACAGGATTATTTTCAAATTCTATCCTCTGAAAGAGTTCAATTTATTTTTTTCAGTAAGAACATGAATACTCTCAGACATCTGGATCAAAGGACAAAGAAGTCTGGGGGACCAGATGGAAGGTTTAATGGTTCATTTTCTTATCTGACACATAGTAAGAGAGCTTTTGTGCAACTCCTCATGTGAAGTTCAAAACGATGTTTTTGAGATGCATTTAGAACAATAAGAAAGTGCACGATACTATCTTGTATCTTAAAAAGCGATGATGCCTGCCGAAGTACTTGAAAATACCAACGATACATTTTTTATTCTCAGTAATTTCTGGCTTCTCCAAGTTGCCCAGTGGCATTTCTCAGAGAGTAGAAAGCATCATCATTGCTCTGTGAGTGCATGTGAAAGGGACTTAGTGGAGGAAAAGAGAGAGGAGGTGCAAATCTATCCTGAAATTGAATGGTCATTGTTCAGCTTTGAACTTTACAATAGAGCTAAGTCGAGAGCAAATAAAAAGTACAAAATCCAAAGAATGCTTAATTTGCAAATGCCAGGATCTTGCAAAAGAAGAAATTTTTAGGTACTTTAAAACCTGGGTTTGCATTCAAGAGAAAACCCTGGCTGGTGTAGGGAATTGAGCTTATCATGCCCTGAATCACAGAGTGAAGGAGGACTCTGCACTGTAAGACTGTAGATGAGCTTCCTGCCTAATGGAAACCCTTTATCGTAAGCGGTGAGGAGTGTAGAGAGGGTTCAGAGAAAAGATTAAAAAACTTAGATCTTAGTGTGGGAACCTCCTTTTCACCCACTACATTTTAACTTTGAGACCCTAGGAAGGAAGAAATAGGAACTCCTAGGTATATTTGGAAACCCAAAAGTAGAAGAGGTCTTGTATACCATTTCCAGCTTGGAATTCTGCAAGGAGAAGGCTTTATAGAGTGTCACTAGTCATGCCCAGGGCTAAATCAATAGAGTATATATTATACTTCAGTTTGTTTAAGCAGAGAGAATGACATAGCCCACCGTGTCTGCCTCCATGGGACTTAGAGGAGATAAAACAAAGTTCTTGCGTGCCCAAGGGGGAAAGAAGTAACAAAGGACTTAGGAAGGAGGCCAGGCAGTCAGTCTTCATGAAGGGTAGGGCACTCTAAAGTGTAGGGTGAATAGTCAAGCTGGGGCAGATGGTGGATCTGAGTAAGTCTACGAGGATGAGCAGTGTTGGCAAGAGAGAAGAGGGACCAAAGCAACAGAAAACATTGAGCATTCCTGCCGGACTGCTACCATGGAGCTGTCACCTGCCTTGCCTGTCCCAGGGCAACAGAAGACCAGCTGGAAAGCTATGGACCTCAGCATGGGATGTAGCAAAGACAGAGTCATATTCCCAAGACCATCTAGGGCTGCTAATGCAAAATTTTTAAAAAGAAAATCACAAGGCTCATGCAAATGTAAAACAAACATGTGCTAAAATTTTACTTAATACATTAATTAAAGAGAATACCAGGAAGATGTTAAAATCCATTCAGGGGTGAATTTGAAGAAGCATAATACATAGGCATCCGGGAATGCTGAACTGAATTTGCTAATAGTACAAGACTGTTTCTTATAGGATCATAAAGCACAGCATTTGGTATTATCTTTACTGTAGGCAGAAATCAACCACATTTCTATTGGACCAAATTAATTTGCATTGTTAAGGACAAAAATCACCGATGAACAGCAAAAGTTGGCAGGTTAATGGGTTGGAGGTCCTTGTGGTACATAAGAGTTGTTTATTCAGTAAATGGTGTTAGTATTACTGGCTAGTTATTGCAATAGGACAGTAGAATCCCTAAATCACTCCTTACACCAAAATAAATTCCAAATGAAGATCTAGAAGTTACAAATCCTGTATATGTAATCTAACAATATAAATATGTTTTTTGTAGCAACTACAATTTTAATTTGGGAGGGGAATTTTTTAGCATATCATTGAAGAAAATATTTCATATTTTTAACCTGAGAAAACTAAAAATTTATGTACTATATAAATATGGGAATATGTGTACTCATATGCATTTCTGTATATAATTATTTTTTAATCAAGAAAAAGAGGTATAGTCAAATAGGAAATTGATCAAAATGACATAAGTAAATAATACATAGAAAGAAGAAACACAGAAAGTTAGAAACATTTGAAAAGATATTGAACCTCACTAGAAACTAAAGAAAAATAAAGAAAATTTAAAAGCAAATTAAATAAGGCCAATGATAAACTAAAAAAATAGCACAAATATATAGACATCTTACAAATTAAAAAAAAAACAAGCAAATTAGAAACACTACAGTAATGGACCAAAAATGTGAGTAGCTAGCTAATTTGCAAAAGAAAAAATATAATTAGATTTTTATGAAAATATTTAACTTCATTATTAATCTAGTGTATACACATTAAAATAAGTATTTATTTGTGAAATCTGAAAAGACTTTCTTTTTTGATGCAATAAACTTCTTTTTTAAGAGGTATATTGACAGATAACATTGTATTAGTTTTAGGTATACAGCATAATGATTTAATATTTGTGTATGTAAAGATTTTATTTTTAGCCCTGTCTGGTTTAGCTTAGTAGATTGAGTGTCAGCTGCCAACCAAAGGGTCGCCAGTTCGATTCCCAGTCAGGATACATGCCTGGGTTGCAGGCCAAGTCCCTGGTAGGGGGCACGTTAGAGTCAACCACACATTGATGTTTCTCTCCCTCTTTTCTCCTTCCCTCCCCCCCTCTAAAAATAAATAAATAAACTCTTTAAAAAAAGGATTTTATTTTCAGAGAACAGATTCCATATCCATCAAGCTGTGGAAAATCAGCACTTACGCGTACTGCTGATTAAACAAACTGTAATAACCATATACTGTGTAATTAGACTAATATATTGGGATTTTACAATAAAATTAAAATTGTATATAACCTTACGTGCAGTAATCCTACTTCCAGAAATTTAATCTTAGGAAATAAACATTGGTGGTGAATGAAGCGGTGTCTGTTAGCAGCATTGTGTGTAAGGGGGTGGGGGGAGGGCAGTGAGAAACCTAGGAGGCCAAAGTTTTAGGGGGGAAAGGGGAATATATAAAATAAACAAATATAAATATAGACACATCGGTGCGATGGGGAACTATGGCACCATGACATTGATCGTATAGGAGACAATTCAATGACATGGAGAAAATCTCACAATATGATGCAAATTTGAAAAATCAGATTATAAAATACAACATGGTCTAGTTTTTGGTTTTATATAAGATACACACACATTGAGAAAGAACTGGGGAGGCACAGCAAATCAGAATTGTGATCATCTGCGAATGCTGGGTATACTATGAACTATTTTTAATTTTCTTCATATTTTTCTGTTTTCAATTTTTTAATAAAAGAATATGGTTCTAAGCAGGAAAATATAGCTACTATAACTGAGTGCATATAGCTTCTCTTTTTTCATCTCCTTACTCATAACCACAGTAAAAGTAATGTTAAAAATATGTTCCAGATTTTTGTTTCTGTTCAGGTCTTCTGTGGCTGCGTGTGCTCCGTTATCATTCCATCATGAAAAAATAAACGCACACAGGTTTCCTTGTGTGAAGCAGCTTCCCAAAGTGCCGCCTGGCAGTGAGAGAGCCTCATTGAAAGAATAGCTGAATTCTCAAGAAGATGGACCGGCTTTTCAAATACAAAGTTAAACAGAGATTCTGGAAAACACTAAAGGATTTCTATGAACATTGGTTACATATTCTTTGTTTTTAACACTAGATTTCATGTCAGAACGAATGAAGAGCATCACATGTCCATTTGATTGCAGGTTCTCAGGAAATTGGAGTGATGATGTCTTTTTTTTTTAATGGAATTATATTTACAACTGTCAACAGTTGACTCTTTTTTAAATTTTATTTTAATTGTTGTTGCAGTACAATTTTCTATCCTTTACTCCTATCCCAGACCTTTTACTCCCTTCACTGTAAAAGACAGTGATGATGTCTTTATAGCTATTTCATTCTATTGACTTACCATGTAATCAGATAAAAGTCTATTCAGGAACACTGAGGTAAAGCTCCAAATATTTCAAGTTGATCCCATTTTACATCCATATCTTTAAAATATTTCAACAAAGTAAACCATCGAGATTCCCATATATACACTGAAGTGACAGTTCAATGAATTTAACCTTTTCTCAGGCAGCATGTCTGCTTTATTGCTTTATCCAGGGATAAATTAATCATAAGTATGTCACTGTCACCATAAAAATACCAATGGAAAATAAAATGCAACATATTCCATATTTATCCCAGTCCCCCTGCTGGTGAGAACTTTCGGAAAACATAGAAGCATCTGGCAAGTGTGTGTGAGGTGGCAGACTAAGCGGTAGGAGGAATGGATGAAAAATAGAAATAAAATGTATTTTTTCAAAACTAATCTGTCAAACCCCAAGAAAAAGAAAAGAAACTAAAAATGTTTTTAAAATCTCAGTTTGTATTAAAACATTTATTAATTCTTCCTGCAGTCTGTGTTAAGTACTTGTGATGTATACAGAAGGCACCAGGGCACAGAGGTTAGAGCCCAGGCTTTCACTTCAAGTGGACCACGTGAGACTCAGCTCAGCCGCTGGGAGCCTTGTGACTTTGGTTTAGTTGCTTACCCTCACTAACCTTTGTTTATTCATCTATAAGGTGGGCTAACAATATGTGCATTCCTACGTACAGTTTTAGGTATTATTTTAAATATTAAGTGAAATAGTGAGTTAAAAGTCAGCTCATGCATTATGAGCTTAATTGGTGTTAATAAATGTTAATCGCATCTATTACTATTACCACTATTACTACTACTACTACTGCTGCCTGTACTCGGTTTACTAAACAGGAAACCAGAGGCATAGAATAACCAGTGCAGACCCTACAGGCTCTCCTAGTCCTGAAGGAGAGCATATCAGGCATGAGTGAAACGTTCAACAGCCAAGCCAGTGTTCCGTCTGCATCAGTAAGACCCCAGGAGCACGAGGCTCACAGGAGGCAGCACAGTGTAATGGTCAAGACTGCAAAGTCTGCAGGAGTCAACTGCTTCTGTTTAAATCCTGGCTCTGCTACTACTGACTAGCTGTGTTACCTGAGGCTGGTTATTTGTCCTCCCTGTGCCTCTGCTCCCTCAAATGTAAAAGGAAATGGCCCTCATAGCGTCACTGGATGAAGTAACACTCATAAAGCACCTGTGACAGTGCCTGGCACAGACAAAGTGTTTAATAAATGTTAGTGATCCTTACACACTTCTTTGTATCCAGCCGAAGACCTAGTGAGGTGCCACTGATATTGTTGATTTGCTAGAAGCAGTGGTATGAATACCAGACAATAGCCCTCTAACTGCGGTGTCATTCACTAACATTTGAAGGAGAAGGAGTCCTTGGGGGCTATAGGAGTAAAATGAATGCTCCTGCAGATACCAAATTTCCTCCATTTTCTCACTAACAGGAAGAAAACTGACAGTTTAAGAAAAGGAAGTGAGACACACTGAGTAGCAGTTATAAAGAAAGATATAAAGTAGTATGATAAACTAAACATAACCCATTTATATTGGGAATCCCTGCCCCTGGGAGAGTAGGTTATTCTTGACTCACACCCTCATCTTCTTGACTAAGTCCAGTGGTGGCTGCCAAGTGCTCTGGAACTCCAAGTACTTTACTCAGTGTTCTTCAAACTATGTCCCTTGTCCTGTGACATGTCCGTCACTTTTGCATTGGGGAAAGTAAAAGGATGAAGGTTTTCCATGGTCAAATAGCTTTGGGAAACATAGATAAACCAAGCTGAGCAGGTTTCTCAGAGGGTTTTCTACATATAAATCTCCAAGAGAGAATGGGATGTGTAAACAGCACTTCCTCCAGTGTATTAGACCATGGAGTTATTTTCTTGTACAGGATGCCATCAGTATCTTCTATTGCACAGAAAGGAGCTGGGGATATGCTGGCTTAATTGAAAGGAAAAACTTTGTTGGCAAAGAACAGGTAATGTGGAGGATATTTACGTATTTTTTAAAAAGTAGAATTAACATTTTGAATCCTACAAAATGCCAGAAATGTAAACAACCAAATATGTAAATAATGCAGGAACTGCATTGTTTTATCACCAAGATCTAACAGCTGAAGAAGACTTTAAGGCTCAGAGATTAAAACAATGTCACACAGCTAGTAAGTGAAGGAGGTAGGAGCTTCCACTAATTAAAATACTTCTTAAAGTATCTGGAATTGCAAACTGGGAGAAAGACTGGCAAATAGAGGAGAAAGATGACTCCAGGATATGTATGCACAACTTGTATATTTTTCTTTTCAACACTCCACACGCACCCCAGAAGTATGTTAACTGAAATCCACGGTGAGTAAGAGGGAGAAAGCAGTAAGTCTTAATACAAGAAGTACAGAACAAATGCAAATTGCTCTAAGAAAAAGCACAAGATGCCACAGAAAATACTATGTTCCTTTCATATTTTAGGACCACAATTTCTTTACCTCTACAGAGTAATTTTCATAGCAGTTCCAATGAGGTACCTGAATTCTGAGTCTGTATTTCAATGGTCCTAGTTTCCTTTGAATATAGAACCATTAAAATTAAGACAGACACATTTTTAAAGCTATGTAGATTAAAAGAGGGAGTAGAATCTGGAATCTACTGGAATCATTGAACATTTTTGTTGAAATATACATAATAGTTCAACAGGAAATTATGTATTATATTATATACAATATCTTGTATATATAATATAGGAATTATATATAATATGTCTACATGTGTCAAATACACATACAATACATATGGGTAATTAATTAGTACTGTTGTTCACTGAATAATATCTTCCAAATGTGCCCACTGATGTAACCTAATGAGTTACTTTTATAAGTTTGAAATAGTTGATTATTGGATCAGAGAGCTTGACACAGATGGATGGTTTTCTAAGAGGCCACCACCATGTTTCTGGAATAAGAATACCCAAAGGAACATTTGTGACACTGTACTGCAGGTTCCCTCTCCTTAAAAAATCTAAACTCTCAAAGGGGTAGGGCCAAGAGCAATAAAATTGCTGGGTTCTGGTCAACGGACCACTTCTGCAATACCCAGGGACACTAAGGTCGGTTATTATTTCTCATAAGGAGCAGTAATAGTGTAATTTGTGATTTGAAAGAAGGTCACCTCTCTGAGTCAGTGACCACTATGTAATTGCTTGAAGGATTTTTCCAGACAGGTGGTCTGGAAACCTTTTACTTATTGACATCTCTGAACTTTTAAAATATTTTTTTCCTTAAATATCTTAGAGAACATGAATTTTCTCCAAGGCAAGATAGCTTGTAGTTTTAAGAGCATTTCCCCACACAGAACGTTGTCTTGCTTGATCCTCATGATAACCTTATAGTAAGTCAAGCAGGTACTTTTATTCCCATTCTTAAGATGTGTTGACTGAGGCTTATACAGCCACAGTGAAGCAGGACCCTGAAGGTCAAGTCCAGCAACCTTAATGTCACAACCTTAGGACTCTGAGTGAACAAACTGGGAAGCAAAATGGAATTTCCACTGAGAAATGCATCTCAGAAAATCTGTGGTTTCCTTTTCTATATTTTACAGATATTTTTGTAAGACTATTAAATTTATACCACAGCCACAATACACAAACATTGTGATAAAAAAAGTCATGTTTGCTAATCAACAAAACAAACAAACAAGCAAAATATCACCAAAGACACTGAAATAGAGAACAGGCTGACAGTGCCCAGAGGGGAGAGGGGAGGGAATTTCAGGGGGAAAGGGGAAGGGTTCGCAGGAACAAGTATAAAGGACACGTGGACAATAACAAGGGGGGTGGAAGCGGGAGGGAGGTGGGGAGGGCTGGGAGGTGGGCTGGGATGGGGGTAAAAGGCAGAAAACTGTACTGGAATAACAATTAAAATAAAAAAAAAAGCCATGTTCATGTTCCTAGGTACAGGTAACCTTATAGTGCTGCTTCTTCATTTTTTTTTTTCCTTTCTTGAAATAGCCTGAAAACAGCTCCCCCTTGCAGTCCTTGAAAGCACATCTTCACTAAAGTTGTAGCGCAGAGCTCACAGAGTAGTTCTGTCTTGCTTGGGCCCGCAGCTGAGCTCCAGCTGTCCAGAGTAACTCATTCATAACAGGTAAGTGTCCTTTTCTAGAACTCTTCCTTCACAGCGCCTCCTTCCTGCCCCCGCTGACTCCTCCTCACCCCCGCCCCAACCCCCGACCCCTTCCAGTGCAGGGGCTTGACAGGTTTTCCGCTCCGGTGCCCCGGCCATCATTGCTTGGGTGGCTGTTTTCCGGCAGCTGCTTTCTGTCCACTCGAGGAGATGTCCCCACGGACTATTATGGCCCAATTCCCGCCTACCGCCTCTGTGAGAATCAGGCTTTTCCCCGGAGAAAACCCCGAGGATTTAACTTAGGGAAAACTCCATTCGTCTTCCCCCACTCCCACCACCCCCCCGACCCCGAAGAAACTGGAAAGCCACGAGAGGACCTTCCCCCTCGATGCAGGCACACGCACGGCGGCCACGAGGCTGCAGTGGGAAAGAGGGTGCGTCCTTGCTGATCGCGAACGTGAGCGGGGGAACAGCGCCAGCGAAGAAGTTGCGCGGGAGAGCGTGCGCTCTGAGTCACCCAGCTGTTGCCCTGCGAAGGAGGATGGGGAGTAGCGGGGCTGGGAGAGATGGAATTCCCGTAGCCAAACTCCCCTGGGAAGAAAATTATTCGGGTCGCCGCGGCGGGAGGAACCCGGGCTGGAGGAGGGGAAGTCCTGCGCCAAATTCGGGCGCAAGAGTTCGCGCGCCCAGCCGTGAACTCGGGGTTTCTAGGTGAGGTATTGAATGCATCTGTTGAAGTCAAACGCGGGGTTAAGGTGGCCCTTGAGGGAGGCTCAAGGAAACGGTGGTCAGCCCACAAAGGGAATGACACGTCCTGTTCTCCAAGACTTTTGGAAGAGAGGAGGGGGAAAGCGCCGTGATCCCGCCCATCACGCGGAGGAATGGGCGAGTCTCCCCGCCCCGCCCCTGCAGTAGTGATGTAAAGAAGACGAGTCACCGACTTGAGGAAGGGAAAATAAACATCCAGCCGGGGAGCGGGTGGGGAGGTGGGGAGAGTAGGCACCGAGCAGTCTCCAGCCGTAGGGGCCAGAGGGAGCGCTTTCTGGGGAAACAAACCTCGCCTAAATAGTTGAGTTTGGTTGGAGCCCAGTGCTTTTTAGAGGCTCGGAACGCACCTCCCCAGCTTCGTCTCAGTAGACAAAGGGCTGAGCAGGAAAAGCTGCGAGCGGTGGACAGAGAGCAGCTCAGTTGGTGGATGGGAAGCGCGGGGAGACGCCCGCGGAAGGGATAGCGGAGCCGACGAGCTGCAAGTGCGGGAAGGAGGGGACGCCTCGGGAAGGAGCCCGCGCGCGCGGAGCAGGGAAGGGAGCCAACCTTGACAGAAGTCGAAGAGGCGCCACAAGGACGGCATGCCATTAGCCAGACGCCCCGCTGCGGGGTCCTCGAGCAACTCCAGCCTGTTGTGGCCGCTGACCACCAGCGAGGCCAACAGCAGTCGGGAAACGGAGGCGCTCGGGGAAGGCGGAGGTCCTCCGAGAGACGAGCGCGACGAGGAGCTAGCCAAGCTGGAGATCGCCGTGCTAGCCGTGACTTTCGTGGTGGGTGTGCTGGGTAACAGTACTGTGTTGCTGGCGCTGCACCGCACGCCCCGCAAGACGTCCCGCATGCACCTCTTCATTCGCCACCTCAGCCTGGCGGACCTGGCCGTCGCTTTCTTCCAGGTGCTGCCGCAGCTGTGCTGGGAAATCACCTACCGTTTCCGGGGATCCGATGGGCTGTGCCGCGTGGTGAAGCACCTGCAGGTGTTCGTCATGTTCGTATCGGCTTACATGCTAGTAGTCATGACCGCCGATCGCTACATCGCGGTGTGCCACCCGCTGAAGACGCTGCAGCAGCCTGCGCGCCGCTCGCGCCTCATGATCGCGGCCGCCTGGGTGCTGAGCTTCGTGCTGAGCACGCCGCAGTACTTCGTCTTCTCCATGGTGCAGGTGGACAACGTCACCAAGGCCTACGACTGCTGGGCCAACTTCATCCAGCCCTGGGGTTCCCGCGCCTATGTGACCTGGATGACGAGCGGCATCTTCGTGGGGCCTGTGGTCATTCTCAGCACCTGCTACGGCTTCATCTGCCACAACATCTGGCGCAACTTCCGCGGAAAGACTGCGTTGCGCGGAGACAAGGGTGCGGAGGGTCCCGGCGGCGCCTTCCACAACGGGCTCCTGCTCGAGCCCTGTGTCAGCAGCGTGAAGTCCATTTCCCGCGCCAAGATCCGTACGGTGAAGATGACTTTCGTGATCGTGACGGTTTACATCGTTTGCTGGGCGCCCTTCTTCGTCGTCCAGATGTGGTCTGTCTGGGATGAGAACCTCAGATGGGTCGGTAGGTGTCGGGACAATAGAGGAAGGTGCAGGGATGGAGCCGTGGGAGCGGGGGGTGAGGGTTCTTTTTATCACATCCTCTAGGACAGTTCTTAAACTTCTGTGCGCCCGAGAATTACACTTTGCCTGAAATGATCACAAAGGCAAATTACTGGAGTCCCTGCCCCAGACGTTTTGATTCAATAGCTCTGGAATGGGTCCCAGCAGTCTGCATGTGTGGCTTGCAGTGATCCGAAGACCACAAATCCAGACACTGCGCCCCGAAGTAGGCAGCCACACAACTACAAAAACAAAATGACCTTCTGCCAATCACTAACCTCTGTGTTAATTACCTGCTTTCCAATCTATTGGATTCAAGGGACTAAGTTTACTGTCACAACTGCTTTTGCTGGTTTGTGAAAAATATCACAATTAATACAAAAACGTTGTAGAAATGCCCCAAGGGCAAGGGTAAAATGCACAAAATTTTTCTGAAGAAAGAATTCTTTAAGAAGTCAATAATTCTAATTTGGCATTTAGCTAGTGTTCCATTTCTTGTTTTTTAAGTTTTTTTCTAACAGTTACTTCAACGCTCTTTTTTCTGATATTTCACAGGGGAATTATTTTTGAAAACTCTGAAATTGTGAGACGAATCAGTTAGTCTTTCAGCAGTATCTCCACACACGTCCATACACTTCTGTGTGCAGCCCTTCAGTAGTTCACCGAGAACCTTCTCTACACCCACCAGCTTGTTTGCTTTTAATTCCTTTACAGACTGAAGAAATTAACTTCACAAGAATATACAAGGGGGATTGCTTAATATTGTATCTTGAAAAAAAATTCCCTTTAGTAAGAAAAAAGAACTTTCAAAGAAATTATACTATAGGATGTTACCAACAACAGCTGTCCTTGGAAAATGGGCATCTGGGAAGACCTGTCTTGTTATTTGGGGTTGGGTATGAAGTGTCATGTGAACTATTTTGGAAGTTATATGTGCAGATAAAACACATGAGAGTGAATTTAATTCAAACAAATGAAAATATTTGTGCAACTATAATATTACAGATGAAAAATACAACATAAATGCTATATTTTTGGTTTACCATTTCCTGTCTTCTTTGGTCTTAGCAGCCTCTTAATTATTGCCAACCAAATAAAAATTCAGTTTAATAATTACTGGGATTTAGACATGGTACTAAAAACTTCTTCACTCATGTGTAGGTATGTTGATGATTTCCATTTTTTTAATAGTCTTAGTCATGGATTACAACCACCTTTAAAAGTATAGAATGATGAAGTAACCTGTAATTTATTCTGGCAGAGCATGACTGAGAAGACCGTACTTACATTTTATAATCAAGGGAAAGTCCGTCCTTGCTGATTAGTGTTATCTTCAGAAAAGGCATATTATCTGTTGTTCTACTGTGAAAGTTTATAATATGTATGGAATTTACCAGTGCAAAGTAACATAAAATATGTCAAAAGCCTATCAGAATTTTCTAGTTCAGCTATTCTTAATAATAATATAATTTGATTGTTGACACCACAAAGATGGTTTTCTTTTAAAATCAAAATAATTTTCTAACTAACCAAAGAAAAATAACTAAATATTGTATCCTTCAGGGATCTATTTCAACTATCCCCTTCTATATAGTTATGTTATTACAAGATTATGTTTTAATGTTAAAAAACTTGAAACTACTAAACATGGCCCACGATGTCATACTTTTGCCTGAGTTATTGGGATGAATACAATTTGGTGCATGTGGGTATAGACTTGAAATGTCATTGAAATTGCAGCCATTCTGTAAGTGCTGTGTCCCTTAGCACATGCTAGTGCTAGTATAAAGGATACTAACATTTTTAAATAAATTACTTAATATTCTTAACCCCTTAAAAGTTCCACTTATTCTATTTAAATATTTTAATAGTGTTTTAAAATATTTGAGTGAATTTCAAGGCATTTTGCGTATGAAAATGTTTTATGACCAAGCAATTTCCATGTACCACCTCTTTCCCTAAATGATTACCAAAGACTTCATTTTCATTATTAACCCATAAATTTTTACCCAGTGCTCAGTTGTTTGCATTTAACTATTTGAATAATCTCCTCTTATGTTTTCCTTAGAGTCAGAAAATCCAACCTTCACCATCACTGCATTACTGGCTTCCTTGAATAGTTGCTGCAACCCCTGGATATACATGTTTTTTAGTGGCCATCTCCTACAAGACTTCATCCGAAGCTTCCCGTGCTGCCAAAACATGAAGCAAACATTCAACAAAGAAGACTCTGACAGTATGAGCAGAAGACAGACTTCTTACAGTAACAACCGAAGCCCGACAAACAGTATGAGTACTTGGAAGGACTCGCCTAAATCTTCTAAGTTCATCAGATTCATTCCTATTTCAACCTGAGCCCCTCAATCATGCAGCTGACTCTTGTGACAGACTTTGGGGTCCATTGGCTGAATCCAGCTAGCAGTCATGAGAACAAATGAACTACATGAAATAAGCATAAATCAATCCGTGGGTACAAGATTCTGTTTCTTTTTTATTTGCATCTTCACATGGCTATGACCAAAGGCTATAAATTGTTTTATACAGAATGGTAATAAAAAATGCTACACTGAAATTTTCGGGTCTAATTCCCAGAAATAAATATGACAAGTTTCTAGAGGAAAAATCATAACCATTCTGACTTTATATTTTGTTGTTGGTTTCTTTCCTTTTGTTTTCTTTTTATTTCTGACATAACTAAGGTTTGATTGGTTTAAAAGTCATATAATGTAGGGGCCTTATTTCTGAACAAAGTGAGCTCATCCTCAGTCAGCCTTAGTGTTTGAAAGGAATTAGAAGAGACTTGGAAGAAATTGTTCTCATCCAATACAATCAACTTATACATCAGAAAATGCTGCCTCAAACAGTGGCCTAGATGTGGGATGGTGCCTGCAGAGGCATGAGTGCTAGAGGCATACATGAACAGGTGGTGTCTGGTTCAGAGTAGAAAGAGGAAATTTTCTGTTAGAAGCTATAAATCACCTAGGCTTCAAAACAGGAACTTTGGAACTGGCAGTTCCCTCCTTTAGGGTCTTGATGTTTTATCAGTTATGAAAAGCCAACGGACTTAGATGCTGCAGCCTAGAAAAAAAAAGTGTCAATTCACTGATATTTTCTTTTTTCTCCCACTGCAAGGTCGGTTTGAAGTCCGATTTGTATCAGGAATACTAGGTTTTATTGAGAAGAGTAGAAGCAGAGTGTCCAGGGTGCTATGCAGACTGCCTCCGGAAGGTCGCAAACGTGTTTTGACTGTTGTGGAACTACCACACTGTGCCATTGCACAGTGTCCTTTAGCAAAAGGGTATGCTGGATATTAACGTGATCATTGCTTTATGTGCGGGGAATCCAGATTCATAGATAAGAAAGTCTGCTAAAAAGTGGCTCAGGATACACTATGTCCCCTCACATTTAATTAAAAATAGCTTGGGCTTCCCTTCTGGTCTCCCACCCAGCCAACAGTGTCAGTAGCAGGGAGGCAGGGTTTTGACCTCGATGCCATGGAGATGGAGAGGGAACTGCTCTGCACCTCATCTGGCTCCCTTCAGTACTAGATGCATGACTTCAGGCAAATCACTTAAACATACAAAGAAGTTCTGTTTCCTTGGCTGTACAACGGAGTTGATAACACTTACCTCCTGAGATTATTGTGAGGACTACATGAAACCAAGTGTGTGAAAGACCTTCATAAATAAACTGCCAAGTGCTATACAAATGATAGCAGTTGCTTTTGTTACAGTCTTGGGGCCTTCTGAATTGCTCAGCCCTTTTCTGTTTACTTTTCATTAACCAGAATTTGTTGGTTTCATGTCTGGAGTATAAAATGCTAAAATTTAAATATAGCTTCGCTGATTCATTGGAAAGTACTGCCAGTGACCACTAAGGCTAACTTCAGCTTTGCAAGTTAAAGATAGAACTTGCTCCCCTTTGACTGCAGGTGAACCAAAGCCAGCCAAGAGCATCCATTTCTTTCATTTCTAAACAGAGATAAATTACATCATTTGGCTGCTGTTACTGCATTTTTTATTAATGGAACTGGGTTTTTTTGAGCTGTTTTGTCTGGCTCCTTTTCCTTCTTAGATTGGAGGATACATCATACCTATTTTGCATCTCTTAAAGGAAGTGACAGTTATTTTAATAGTATTGTTGGTTCTTGGAATGAACTCCATGGATAAGAAACTGAAGACTGGATGGCGCTGTGAGAACCTGGAACCATCAACTTCACTCCTCTTCATTCTCTGGCCTTTCCAAACTCTCTGGTCTTTTACTCCCTGGATTGATATGCCTAAGAAAAGCTTGCCAATGTTTTGTAGAGATTAAGCCCTGAGGTGTTAGAATTCTGCTTTTCAGAAGTAACAGATAGATTTCTTAAAGGGCACTGTTCAATACGAGCCATCAATTAAGCTGATCAATTCTTTGTTATCAGAGGCACAGCAGCATTGCAGTAACCCTGCCCTCTGTAACGCTGTCAGCCCTTTTGACAACTGCGTTAAAAAGCTAAAGCTTTTTGGGTTGGAACAAAGATGAGCCCACTTTTTTTCTAAATCTATCTTTTTCTAAAACAATAACCTCATGGTTCTTTTAGCTTGTCAAAATGTAAAGCAATTCAGTTTGAATTTTACTTCCAGGAACACCTATCAAATAAGGTGCATGCCAACCCGCCCAGCTGTGTTTCCTCCTTTTAAATGCACGAAGAGATAAGACAGGGGAAAAGGTCCGGGGAGACACCAGGCAATCTAGTGACAGTTTTGCACTAAGCAAGTATGTGGTCCTATTCTCTGTGGTTTAGGCTGAGAAGCTTAACTTTTATAGTTGCTAAATTTTATACCCATGAATGATATTCATGTGTCCCAAAACAATATTTCAAATTGAAGTACTTTTTGCCTATTTTAGAAAAAAGGAAATAGTGGGTTTTAAGGGAAAAGACTGTTTTGGGAAGAAATTTCCCTTTCTTGACCAAAGAGAAGACCTGAGGTATAATGTCAAATGAAAGTTTGCAGTTAAGAATGAGTGTGTTGTACCACCTTATTTTGCACAGTTATCTGTGGCAAGATCCTGCAAGTACACAATATTAATGTGTCTATGTGGGTATGGGAAAGTGATTGATAAATAATGACCTGTAAGGAGAGATTGGTGGTATTGTGTGTTGGGCATTTGATAATTGTTAATTGATGATGAAAAAAACATTTTAAAGTACATAATATGTTCATTTTTGGATGTGTATTTTTAAGGTGTAAAACTACCCAGCTTTTATACTAAAATATCATTTGGAACATAACTGTGAAGAAAATTAGTGAAATTCCATGGTTAATTATATACTTGTCCTACATGCAGAATTTCTATCATCAGCCAAGCAGTCTTCAGCCATGATTGAGAAAAGAGTATGGTTTTTGAAGAGAAAAAAATATTGAGTAGTCCTAGTAACATATAGTACCCTCCTAAATTTTATCATAGTTCTTGGAATGGACAAACCATTGATGATTAAAAAAAACACAACCTTAATTTGTTATTACACAAGTAGAGACATCCGATTATCTTAAAGTTTTATTTTTCAGATCCTAAAACCTACATTTTCATAATGTAATTGGACACCAGGTGCTTTAAATTCTAGCTTCAGAGTTTTCTCTACCACCAAATCATAATTAGGAGCTATATAGGGAGACATTGAGCCTAGTCCTTTACCCCAAATATCAGAGAGTAACTTTCTTCGGGTCCACATAAACTGAGTCCTTTTGGATTTTCATACTGGAGGCAACAGCTCTACTTAGAGTAAGCCCAGGGCAGGGCCATCTGGGATGCTAGTCCCAAAGGGGCAAGAAGCAGCCACTTCCTCCTTCCTTTCTCTCCTTCCCTGTCACCCTTTTAGTGCACGCAGCATCATTGGCAACAGTTACAATCATTAGTAACAAAGGGCAATACAGATTAGAGAATAATTCTCATTACAATTTGACCTCAGACCATTTGAGCAAAATTGAAGATCTATGAGTTACGTCCTCAAGGTAGCCTAAATGGGTTGAGTCACACAAATTGTGTGATTCCATTGCATACATAGGCATTTAAATAATATTATTCTAATTCAATTTTTTAGGTATAGGAAATTATCATGAATAAAAAATATATTTGACCTATAGTATGTCAGTATTAAAAATATATAGCTAAAAATTAAATGCATTACTTTTTTATATTGTAAAATATAATATCACATCGTATTTTTTACATTGATTTATATTCTAAATAAAAACAAGACATCATAGAGTGAATTAAATAATTTTGTGTCCCAGAGTCATTAAAAAATCTGAGGATAAATCTGGTGGTAATATCAACATAATTGATAATTACTATTGAATAAAATAACATTTCCACACATGAAAATAGTTGTATTTATATCACAGGGTTTATGACACATTCTATAATGTATTAGCTCATTATTATAGCAAATATATTAAGAATTAATATTGTATATTTAATATTTCATTTTTAGAATTATTTTTCAAATGTTATGTATCCCCAAGCTTAATATGCTATATACAGAATAATTTCAATGTGTTTTCTTGGGGAAATTATGTGATTCTTGTTCTGGTGGATGTTGAAATGTTTTGTGATTGTACCTAATATTTGGTCCTTTACAGAAAAAGTGGCTTGTGGTATTATACTTAACTTACTCATGAATTGATTTCTTAATTTTACTGCATATTGGCATGATTCCATAAATAAAAACAAATCTCAAATTGCTTGAAAGAATTTTTCTGCAATCTACTTTAATAAGGAAATATATTTCAGTTTAATTATGCTGATTTTGAAAAACAAAGAAATGTTTTACCTCTGGATGCCATTGACAGCTTTCTACATGGGCACACAGCAGTTCACTTTTATAGTCTATCTCAAGAACAGAGGAAACTGCATAACTGCCCTTTCAATAAACTACCAAAATGAAATCAAACTAATTCTGTTTTGGTCTGTATTAACACAACCAAAAGAATGGGTTAGCTGAGGTCCTGTGTGCCATCCTAGCTGGAAAATGTCACTCCATCTGTGTGTGTCTAGAAGTGGTGGGACTGATTTCTGGGCTCGTGGAGCAAGTCTCTTCCCATTTCACAGCCTTTAAAATTGGAGTTCTTACCCTGTGGGCCCATAAATTCAAATCACTTTAACTTTCAATTTATTTTTTTTCTTTTATAAGTTAAACCCTAATGGCATGGACTAAAAGGCTTGTTTTGGTTTTGGCTTACACTCTAGAAACAGTGAATGCCCAGAATGGAAGAAAGGGAATTTGAAGCCTCTATTTTAAAATACTGTTATTTTAAAACTCACTGTTATTTTAAAAGATTTATAAATGCTTCAGAATAAACAGGATTTCTACCAAAACACATTTTTAAAAGGTCCTATCAATCAGGTAAAATTGAACTAATAGTTCCATTGTATACCACAAGACTCAGATAAGTGTGCTAATGTAGAATTTATTCATATTCTATCTTTAATCCTCCATAATCTCTAGAGTTAATCATTTCTTCCTTGCTTCACTTCAAAAGCCCTCTAAATACCGTCACTATGTCATATATCAGAATGGTTGCAATGTTGATTTATTGCTTTGTCTTCTCCACAACAATCACATTTATCCTAAAAATAGGAAGTATTTCCTCTTCATCTTTGAGTCTTCATATTGTAGTAGCAGTCTATAATATGTGCTTATTTAATGAAATTAAAGTAGATGCTACACATATGACATGTATGTATTAGATAGAGACAAATGACTAGCAGCAGTTGGAAAAATGAAGCAAAGTCTGTGTCTTGCCCGAGACTGAAGAGGAATCCTGAAGGTCATTATGAATTCCTGCCTCTGTTCAACTCAGAATCCACAGTCTGTTAGTTCACTTCTCGTGCCTGCTTTTTCTTCACTCATTCCCTGACACTTTTCTTCCAGCAATCCTGGACACGTGGCTGCCCCGTATGATGGGGCTCCCCTGAAGGTTGGGGGGCCTTGGGGGCTTAGATTATGCCTCAGAAGAAGACGTGAATCATGTGCGCTCCCCTAAAGGTTCATGGTCATCCCTCCTAATGGGGATTAGTCTCTAATTGTCCTTCCTTTTAGGACCTTCTTGCTGGCTGCTCTCTTGCTCAATCATCCTCTCACTACCAAGGCCCAAAACCCTTGTTTTTCTGACTGTCAGAAATTAACATTTCTTCCACTTTGTTTTGTAGAACAATTTAGATTTTATTTGTCAAAAACACTCTCACTTAGACTATGCTTTTCAAAATAGCTCATATTCTCTAAAGGTGTTTTCTCCAAGCATAGGAGCCACTCTCATTCTAAAAGGAATGTTTTTCTTCTATCAAAGAATTCAAACTGCATTGAGCTTTTTAAGTCACCTCTTTTCTCTTCATTTCTTTTAAACTAGTTGTAAAACTTATGTAGGGTGCCTAAAAAGTTCAGATTCTTCCCTTTTAATGCACCTGTGTCACTTTCACACAATTGATGTTTCTCCATGTTGGCTTGCACTCTGTTCCCCTAAGTGCACGGTGATTGTGCAAGACCGTCTCACAATGCTCTACCAGACGTTTTCCCACAACACTCTTAGAGGAAATTCTGTAACATTCCTTTCTGTATCAGTCACGCATAAGCAAAAGTACAAGTTATTGGGATAGATACAGAGATATAGATGCAGATACTCCATATACTTTTTTTAGAGCAGTTTTAGGTTCACAGAAAGACGAAGTGGAAGGTGCAGAGATTTCCCATCTACCCTCTCCTCCTATCAGAGTTATACATTTGTTACAATTGATGGACCTACACTGATACATTATAATCACCATGAGTGCATGTTTTACATTAGGCTCACTCTTGATGTTGTTCAATTTATGGCTTTGGACAAATGTATAATGGCATGTATCTACCATTATAGTATCATACACAGTATTTTCACTGCCTAAAAATCCTGTGTTCCACTCTCCCTTTTCCCAATCCCTGGAAACCACTTACCTTTTTATTGTCTATAGTTTTGAGTGTTATATTTTAATAGCCACGGTGTCCTTAATGCCCTGCCTGGTCCAGATCTTTGCTTCAGCTTACCTATTACTTTATTGTAAAACAATATCATATAAAATGGACCCATCAACAACTCTAAGATATTTGCAAACATGGAAACATGAAGAAAAAACTCCAACCACAATTAGCCTTGTACTTGGGCCCAGACATTTTTCAAAATCTCTGCTGGAAGCTTTTATACCCCTCTCTTCTTTCTCCTTTCCCTCCCCCTCATACCAATTTAAAAGCACCCTCCATTTATGAGGCTTCACTTTCCAGCCGTGGCTCAATTTTAAGGCAATGGCAGAAAATTTTTCAAAGGAACAGCCCCCTTTCGTAACCTGATTTGAATGATGCATTTCACCCCTCGAGCGTGTAGCTTGTCAGTGAGAAATCCAGGGTCCAGAACACACCAAAAACAGTCCTATGGAGCTCTTGAAAGCAGAGCAGCCTATAAGTAGTGAGAGCCTTTTTTCTGGTGTTTTTTTTAAATTATTTTTTTATTGTTGTTCAAGTACAATTGTCTCCATCCCCCCTCCCCACTCCCCTCTGCACCACCCCCCATCCTACCCCCTTTGGCTTTGTCCAGGTGTCCTTTAGACATGTTTCTTGATGGCCCTTCCCCTACTATCCCCCATTATCCCTCTCCCCCTCCATTCTGGTTACTGCTGGTTTGTTCTTTATTTCAATGTCTTCGCTTATATTTTGCTTGCTTGTGCGTTTTGTTGATTAGGTTCCATTTATGGGTGATCATATGGAGTGCCCTCAGAAAGCCAAAGGACCAGAAGACTGTGTTTGGAGTCAACAAAGAACTCAGATACGAACATGTTTGAGGTATTGCAACTGATAGTTACCCTTCAAGTGTTGCATTTTGTGGAAACACCATTTACTACAGCATCCAAATAATCTGCCCAACCCCTGATCCAAAACAGTGGGGATAAATGATTAAGTGGCTTGGGATGGAAACAGGGATCCTAATGATAGAGATAGAAAGAGAAAATTTGACATTTGGAAGTTGTTGTAAATACACAAAACTATCTTTTTCCCCTGTGTTTTTATTCTAATTTACAACCGATCTGCTAAAAATCCAGAATAACTTCAATAAGATGGTTACAGTTTCGATGACTATAAAAATCAGCCTCCAGGAATTTTTAAAAATAGCTTACCTAAGCAAAACTGGTCATTTTCTTAAACACATGTATAAACTTTCCTTTAAAAAGTAATCTTTAAAATATATAGAAATCTTCACTATATTGTCAATGGGTTATTTTGTAAATAGTGTGGCAATGAATGTTTTGAGTGGGCAAATAAGCTATTGTTTTGGTGTTAAACACAGGCTAAGAATGTCGGCGTTAATTTGTTCCAGAATCATTCACTGCTTTTTCTGTTTGTGTTATGGAGTATAATTCTGATTTTCAATGCCTGCACTCACATTCGAGGAAATATAAAAAGTTCAGGATCTTGGGAAAATAAAATGCTAATATGATTTGTACTTCATCAGAATAAAGAGCTACCACAGTTTATCTTTAAAATTTCTAATCTTTTGACTAATAAACTTCTCTGTAGAAATGAGAAGTGTGTGCCCAGCTCAATAGTTCCATTCTAAATGAGAGATGAAGGAACACCTATGGTTAGGGTTCCTGAATTATCCTATTCTTTCCGAATATTTTAGACTTTCTTAGGTGTTATTTTTCTCTCTTATTCAAATGCAGAAAATATGTCTCTGAGGATTTTAGGAAGAGGGAAGAAATAATTTCTCCTCAGCTGTAACTTTTTTTTTACCTTAAAACTGGTCCCTGTTTCTAGCTGACTTGTGCCTGCCTTTCCAACTTGCCTGTTCAACTCTGGTTTGAGTGGAAGGCAGGGTGCTGGAGCTAAAGATACATCTCCAAACTAGAATATTTCATTTCTTAATCTGAAGTTCTCTCTGCTTCCCAGTAAGTGGCATTAGACACTGATGTCACCACTGCTGGCTGACCTAGCCGTGTAATACAGCCCAGCCTCGTACCTGTTAGCTTCTGCTACCCAGTGGGGCTTCAGCGCACTTTTCCCTGGAGAAAACTCCTTTCAGCACTCGCTCACACCGTTTTCTTCAGCCCACCTGAAGGTCTCTGAATCCTAGTTCCTCAGACTAGTGCTTCTCAAACTTCAATTTACAAACAACCCGGGGATTTTATTCAAATGGAGATGATCTGATTCAGCATATTGTGATTCACTAGGGCTGATGATGAGATTGAGGGTTTCCAACAGCCTCCCTAGTGATGACAGCTGCCGATCCACACACCAGACTTTAGGGATCAAGGTCTTAGAGGGTCTTGGAGCTTTTTTCCTGTATGGTGATGAAAAGCACTGCCTAACCATTTTCAGGGTTTCATCCCAGAACGGTCCCATATCTGGTATAGGTAGCCTCTGAAATGGCAAGATAAAATCAAATTGTCCAAGCTGGTCACTTCCTTCTGTGAGGTTCCTTGCTCTGTTTCTTGCACCAGAATGTCATCCTCAGAACTTCCCTTTGTAGTTACCAGATTCCAGATGCAGAATGCAGAAAAAGAGAATGCACCTGGGAACTCAAAGGCTAAAGTAAAGTTATTTTAGAAAGAGAGCCTATGTTTTTGCTGAAACAAGGGTAACACTGCCCTCTAGTACAGATTTTCCCTACCCAACTTCCCTATGGCCACATCTATCCCGTAGACCCAGCCCTTAAAACTCCTGTTTCTAAAACCGACACTCCAGTGTCTCTCTCATAATAGTTTCTTTCCCCGCAGGCAGGAAGATTAAGCTACATTCCCACAGCACCTGGACATAGTCATCTCACAGTAGCATCGTTAATCTATTGAAAATTTTCTGTCTGATAACTGTATATCTTTATCTTTACAATGTCTATATTGTTTATTTTTTTTATTTTACTTTTTCCTATTTTAACAATGTAACACATGCATATAATCTAAAGAATTAAGTGGTACTAAGATGATGAAAAATTATTGTTTTCCAGAGGTTATCACCATACTTTTTAAGTAATATACTAGTCCTAAATTTGTTGATTTACTTAAATCATTTTTGACTTCCTGTTATGAGATTCAGTACACTCCCCTTCATCTTTTCTCTCCAAACTTTCAAATATGGTCATATCAATATTTCAGCTATTTCAATAATCAGTGTTTTATCATTAGGATTAGAAAGCAAGATTACAAACCCAGAATTTAAAAGAAGATGGTACTTATTTATAAGAACTTCTCTGGGGAAGGCAGAAAGGGGAGCTCACGGGCCAGCAACTGGACAACCCCACTCCTGGGCTCCATAACCCACACACTGCACAGCCTTCCTTTCCGACATGAGGACAACCTGAGACCCTACGATGCCCGTCCAAGCATCGCCTTGTGCTCACCAGGACTGGAGGAGCCCAAATCACTCTGGTAGGGAAAAGAAGACTGCACATCCCTCAGACTGGACCCAGAACTATAAACAATGAGCTTCAAAAAAACTTACAACATGCCCTGGCTGGCGTAGCTCAGTGGATTGAGCACGGGCTGCGAATCAAAGCATCGCAGGTTCAGTTCCCAGTCAGGGCACATGCCTGGGTTGCAGGCCACAGTCCCCAGCAACCGCACATTGATGTTTCTCTCTCTCTCTCTTTCTCCCTCCCTTCCCTCTCTAAAAATAAAGAAATAAAATCTTAAAAAAAAAAAGACTTACAACACGTGCTGAAAGCATAGACTTGAATAAAGTCACAGTGTTTGTCCAGCAAAACATGCAGAACACATGGGAAGTCACAGTGTTCATCCAGGAAAGTAAAACATTAAGGATCTCATTGATAATAACACTTTAAATGTTTTTAATTAATTATTGATGTGCAGCACTCATTCTTTAACAAGAGTCTAACATTTTTACAAAATGGAAACCAGCCCTAGAGAAAAAGAAAAAATAGCTACTATTTATTGCCCATTTTCTAAATCTGATAGGCAATATTACCCTTACTGTTTTACCCTTAATACTTAGGAAAAGCTTATTATTTAAATTCAGAAATAGAAATTCAGAGCAGCTTGCCAAAGATCATAGAAGCACCAAATTCAGAACAAGAATTTAAAACCAGGCCTGTGTGGCTTTTATTTCCCCTTACCAGTGAGGCTGTGCTATTTGGAATAAGGAATCTACCATTGGAGTCCCCAGTTTTTCTTTTTTAAATTTATTTTTCACATTAAAAGATTATTTAAGCACTTTATTTACTAACATTTTTTTTGCTTTTAAATTTTTAAATATTTTTATTGATTTTATTTTTTTATATTTTCTTATTTATGCTGTCACGGTTGTTCCAATTATTCCCCCTTTGCCCCTCTCCACCCAGCCTGTCCCACTTCCATAGTCAGTCCCCACCTTATTGTCCATGTCCGTGGGTCCTTCATACACGTTCCTCGACCAGTCTTCTCACCTTCTTTCAAGTGGTCCCCATCTCCCTCCTCCCCTCCTACTGCTGTCAGTTTAGTCCATGATTCTATGCCTCTGGTTCTATCTTGCTCATTGGTTTATTTTGTTCATTGATTCTGTATCATCCCCCTCTCTTCCACAAAAATGTGTTCAACAAACAACTATACTCTCAGTCACACCTCAGTGTGTGTCTCTTCTCTAATGAAGTATTAACATGTTAATTATTTTCCTCATGAATGAAATGGATGGCTTTCCCCTCTATTAAAAGTATCTAAGGTCTTAGTAGACTTTACTAATTTTTTGTTTTTGAGAAAATTTCTGTAATCATTCTATGTATTAATCCAATACATAGTTAAATTTCTAAATAAAAACTAAATTCTACATAATAATTTCACCCATTCTCAGAAGCTATATATAGACTTGCTAGCACAGGGCTCCCACCCAGGAGACACATCATACATATAAGTTTCCACACCTTTTCAGATCCTTAATTGTTCATTAAAAATACATTACAATACAATACATTTTGTCATCATATAATAAGTGTTCACTTGACAAACATATTAAATACTGACCTACGAGATGTTGTTGAGTTTTCCAGGCACTAGGGAATTAGTAAACAAGACAGGCATGCAAGCAAACAAAAATGTGTTAAATGAAAATAATTGCTCTGAGGGAAAATTATACAGAGATAATAAATAGTGAGCAGCTAAAGCAGAGAAAAGGGACCACTTTATATGGCATGATGGGAGAAAGCCCCTGGATAAAAGGTTATGTGAAGTAGGGAGAACGGAGAACGCTGAGGGAGTCTTGTGGACATCAAAGAAATGAATGCTGCAGGTAGAAAAAACAGTAAGTGCAAAAGCATCAAGACAGGAGAATGATGGTCAGCAAGGTGCAGGAGGCTGGAGTGGAATGAGGGACTCAACAGCAGTACTGGTGGTGTCAAACACAGGTGT
This sequence comes from Tonatia bakeri, assembly GCA_004024845.1. Classification (NCBI taxonomy): domain Eukaryota; kingdom Metazoa; phylum Chordata; class Mammalia; order Chiroptera; family Phyllostomidae; genus Tonatia; species Tonatia bakeri. The sequence goes on along the minus strand of PVIA01002310.1, from coordinate 136,700 downwards.
GTGGTGTGGAGGCAGATCTGTTGGACTTAAGAGGATCTAGGGTTTTATTCAATTTATAATGGAAGGCCATTGAGAGCACATTTTTATATATTTATTGCCCATTTGTTTATTGCCCATGTTTATTGTACCCTTTGAAGATGTGTCTATTCAGGTTATTTGCCCATTTTTTAATTAGATTGTTGTTTTGGTGTTGAGTTTTGTAAGTTCTTTATAAATTTTTGGATACTTACCCCTTATCAGATGTATCAGCAAATATATTCTTCCATTCTGTGGGCTGTCCTTTTATTTTGGTGATGGTTTCTTTTGCTGTGCAAAAGCTTTTTAGTTTGATGTAGTCCAATGTGTTCATTTTTCCTTCTGTTTTCCTTGCCTAGGAAGATATATAAGATAAAATATTGTTAAGAGCAATGTCTGAGATTTTACTGCTTATGTTTTCTTCTAGGATTTTTATGGTTTCATCACTCTTTATCAGAGAAATGCAAATTAAAACCATAATGAGATATCATTCACACCTACCAGAATGGCCATCATCAATAAATCAACAAACAACAACTGCTGGCAAGAAAGTGGAGAAAGGGGAACCCTTGTACACTGTTGTGGGAATGCAGACTGGTGCAGCTACTGTGAAAAGTAGTATAGAGATACCGCAAAAAATTAAAAATGGGTCTGCCTTTTGATTCAGTAATCCCACTTCTGGAAATACAAGGTCTGTCCAGAACAAGTTCAGACATTGTTAATATAACAAGCATGGTTTGTGCAACATTGATGTAACCTGGCAGCCAAGGAGAATGGACTGGATTGCACATGCTTGAACAATGACAACTTCACTGTACTAGTCACTGGAAGCGGTAGATGCTGTTGAGTGAGCATGTGTACTGTGTGGCCCTGGTATTCAAAATGAGTGAGAACAGCAGTGGGTCTGCATCAAATTTTGCCTTAAGCTTAAACATTCCTCTACAGAAACTATCCAGATGATTCAGAAGGCCACAGTTATGGGCAACTGGTGATTGGCAGCTTCATCACAACAATGAGCCTACTCATGCATCATGTCTTAGCAGAGTTTTTTGGCAAAACATCAAGTCACCCAGGTAATTCAGCCCCCCCTACAATCCAATTTGGCACCCGGTGACTTCTGGATTTTCTCAAAACTAAAATCACCTTTGAAAGGGAAGAGATTTCAGACTGTCAATGAAATTCAGGAAAATACAACATGGTAACAGATGGTGACTGGGAGAACTGTGTAAGGTCTTAAGGTACCTACTTTGAAGAGGACTGAGGTGTCATTGTTCTGTGTACAATGTTTCTTATATCTTATCTCTTCTTTAATAAATGGCTCTATTTTTCATATTACATGGCTGGATACCTTCTGGACAGGCCCCATATATCCAAAGAAACCTAAAACACTAATTCAAAAGAATGTAAGCACCCCTATGTTCACTGCAGCATTATTTACAATCATCAAGATACAGAAGTAGCCCAAGTGTCCATCAGTAGATGAGTGGATAAAACAACTATGGTACATTTACACAATGGAATACAATTCAGCCCTAAAAGAAAGAAAATGTACCCTTTGTGACAGTGTGGATGGACTTGGAGAACATTGTGCTAAATGAAATAAGCCAGTCAGAGAAAGACAAATACCATATGATTTCATGCATAAGTGGAATCTAATAAACAAACTGAACTAAGAAGTAAAATAGAGACAGACTCATAGATGGAGAGCAGGATGACAGCTAGTGGGGAGGGGAGGTTAGGGGTTGGAGGGATTGAGCAAAAAAGGAAAAGGACTCATGGACATGGACAACTGTGCAGTGATTGTGCGGGGAGGGAGGGTATAAGGGGTCTAATGTTAATGGAGAAAATACAATAATTTTTTTTTACAAAAATAAAATGGAAGGCCAATGGAGATTCATGTCAAAAGAACAAAAAAATCTGATGTGTGTCTTACAAGATGACTCTGGCAGCAGTGTTGGGAATAGACCCCACAGAGACAAAGACTGCAGTGGAGAGAGCAGTTAGGAGACTTTTGCAAAAACGACAGACAACAGGAAATGATGGCTCAGGAAGGAATGGTACTGGGTGGGTAGAGCCAAGTGTTGGGATCCTAGAGAAGTTTTAAATATAAAATTGATTAGTTTGCTAATGGATTGGATGAGGATTTGAATGGAAGAGATGAGTCATGAATGACCCAGGTTTTTGACCTAAGCAAGTGAATAAACAGAGTTGCCGCTTACTCTGATGGAGAAAACAAAAAAGGGGTGAGTTGAGAGATCATGAGTTCAGTTTTGGATGTATTAAGATTTAGAGATTTATTAAATGTCTAAATGAAACACCTGAGACTCTGTGCTAGTCTGCCTCTCAACCAAGACTCTATTTCAAGTCAACAGATACCATACCAGATGTTGAGACATTCTGGTCAACTTCAGGAATGAGAATATCAAATATGAATAGGCAGGTAGACACATGACTCTGGAGAACAAGCTTGTGGTCAGGGCTGGAAACAACAATTGGGGAGCAATTAGTATATAGGTGGGACTGAAGTCTAGGGATTGGGTGAGACCCTCAGGGGACTGAGAATACTACCTACAGAAAACAGAGTACCTGTGAAGCTGGAGGCTGATACTCTCCAATATTTAGTTGTCTTATCTTCCTGGAACCATGTGCTGTGCACATGCAATCATATCATGCTAACGAGGCAGAGCCATATATATGGCAGAGACTACCGCAGGGGACACCTTAAACTTCCAATTCCTTAAAAAAAATAAGGAGCCAGTTTTTGGATAAATGGTAAAAAGGCAGCGGAGTCAGCTTAAACACCAGGGCTTTATAGCAGTTTGAACTACTGAAAACCCAGATTTCATTTCTAGCAGCTAACAGCTGCAGAAATACCAGTGTTACTAATTTATACAGATTCTAAATAATAAACAGTATTCCTTGGGAAATGGTGAAATAGAAAATATTGAACTAATTTAATAGACTTCATCATGGAAAAAAGAGAGAGAGAGAGAAAAGAAAAACCCTGAATACAACACTTCAGTAGTTGAATGTTTTTAAACCAACACATTGCTATTGTTTTTGAATTATGAGTGCATATTGAATGTATTTAAAATGTACTAATGAAAAAGCACCAATTCTAGACTCAATGCATACTCTTGTGTCAAAGTTCTTATAAGTGCTTAAAAATATTTAGTTAATCCTTATAAAAACTGTATGAGGTAAAAACTACTATTACCCCCATCTTATACATTAGGAGAGTTAGGCTTAAAAGGTAGAAGAAATTTGACTAGGCTGATTCCTCTAGGAAGACGACAGCAGGATTTGAACTCAGGCATAAGGCTGCTGAGACTTTACTTGTAAATTCTGCCTCTCAAAGACTTTCAGTTTCATACTAAATGTTGCAGCTGGAGACAGTCTGGTTATCATCAGAACCAATAAAAATTTCTGTTATTACCATTGCTACTTTATGTTGTTCTAAAAGTTTTCAAACAAGCAGTAAAAACTTAAGTAGAAACAAATGTAGAAGATACGGAATTATCCTATTTTTTCTCATTATGTAGTATAAAACCCCAAAATATCACATGTTGCAAAGCTATTAAAATGAATAAAAGACAAAAACAAGGAACATTTGTTTATATCACCAGTGATAAGGAAGACAATACAGTCACACAGCTGACCTTTGAACTACGCAGGGGTTTGGGTCCCTGACCCCCATTCAGTTGGAAATCCATGTATAACTTTTGACTCCCCCCAAACTTAACTATAGTCGCTAGATACAAGCCTTAGGTGTTGGTTCTAGGACATTTCCTTTCCTCCCCCTCCCCACCCAACACAGATGCTCACGTCATTACATATGACGTAGAATAATGCATCTAGTTCACCCTCCCCATCTGCAGATTCCCAGTTGTGGATGCAAAATGCAAGGATATGGAGAGCCAAGTGTAAATTTATTGTAAAAAATCTGCTTAAGTGGACTCATGCAGTTCAGCCTCATGTTGTTCAAGGGTCGACTGGATATTGGAAAAAGCAATTCTTTCACAATATTAATTGTCTAGAAATAAACAATGCAAAATGTTAGAACATATATATACATATATATAATTAAGTTTTAATGAGATCTACAAAATGAGGCTTCAGTAAATGGATATAGTATGTTTTTGAATAGGAAGGCTGAATATAAGATGTTGATTTTTCTTAATGTAAAGCTTTAATATGATTTCAACAACCAAAAAGTTACTGATATATTTGAGCCTTACCTAATGTTTGAGAGTTGAACTGAGCACATCAAAACGTTAACGCGGGTTACACCGAGGGAATAGAGGAAGTGGAAAAGTGAGGGTAAGAAAGAACATAGAATTTCAGTTTTTCCTGTTTGTATGTCAATAATTTTATTTTTTAAATCACTATAATTTGAGAATTAACAAACATATAAAATAAAGTTTATTTAAAGAGTAATTTAGCAAAAATGAGTAATTTCTTTAAAAGAAATACTAGCCCTCTCACATACCAACACATATTTCAATGCCATGACACAGACATAAATAGAAACATTGATGATGAAATAGAATAGGTTTTATTTTACATTTCATATGAATTTTATATGATAAAAGTCTGAAAAATCAATAAAGGAGAAAACTATCATTCTAATAAATGGTACTGAAACAATTGTTTAGTAATTCAGAACAAAAAAATCAATTTATTTTCTCACTTCATTCTATGCTTACATATTAAATGTGGAAAGACTGGAAAATTAAATGGTAGAAGAAAACAAGTTTGAGCCCCTACCTAAATTCTGGAGTGAGGAGAGTACTCCGAGCCTAAAATTATAATGGGGAAAACTACAAAGTAAAAGATGAATAGATTTAACCACAGTAGCTTTAAAATTTTTCTTAGCATGCTTAAGAGAAAATAAAAAGCAAAAGTAAGGCATAAGATTATTTAAATATATTATAGCTTCCAATTAATTTTCATGTCTGCAATTTTCCTATATAGCCCTGAAATATGCTCTCTCAGAAGACAGAGGTAAAACCAAAGATTATTTGTAAGAAGCAGAAAGGGAACATCATGTATATGGCCCATGGGTCTACTCAGAACAAACATTACACTTAACAATATACAGATTTGCAGACATTTAAAATGTCCCATCAGGCTATATTTAAGTTCAAAGGAAGTGAAGAAGAACAGGTAGTCCAGGTAAAGATAAAAACAGCTTCCACGCTTCCTCTTTAGTCAGCAACTACATCTGATAAGATTCTGTTGGCCTTAGAACTGATTGCAAAGCCAATACTTTTATTTTTTTTTTCCTGTGACCTCACCTGGCATCTATTAAAAAGTACAACTCATGTGGGTGTTTGGAGAAATAGCTGTTTCTCAAACATGGAAAAGAAATTTTACTTTTAGGTAGTGTTTTAGTCTGAGTTCCTTTAATGAACTTCGTAGACTGCGTGGCTTTCATAAGTCTCTGGGCCCTCTTTATGTCCTCCTTGGATAAGTGTTTAGGTCTGTTGCCCATTTTTTAATTGAACTGTTTCTTTCTGGAGTGGAATCATGTGAGTTCTTTATATATTTTGGAGATCAAACCCTTGTCCAAGGTATCACTTGCAAATGTATTTTCCCATACAGTTGGTTCCCTTTTCATTTTAATGCTGTTTTCTTTAGCTGTGCAGGCCTCTTTCTAAAGAGCGCCAATCCCATTCATGGGGGCTCCATTCTCATGACTTGATCAGTCACTTCTCAAAGTTTCCACTCTCCAAATACAATCACGTTGGGAATTAGGTTTCAACACATGAATTCTGGGGGGACAAGCATTCAGTTAATAGCAGGCAACCTATAAAATTCTCTTTTTGTGTGAGATTTTCTTCAAATTTTAAGAATTAAAAAAATAAACATATTCTGTTAAAATTCATCTCTAAAACTATATTTAGCTGTTTTGTGTTTATCTATTCCCATCTTCTCAAATTTGATGGGCTACAAAGCTGAACTGTAATATGAATAACAGCTTTTTACTAAAAGGTATTTTGATTATATCCATGAAATTAAAAGCACATGAGTCAGACCTCATCTAAAACTAAGATCTAATTTCCTTGATTAAAAACAGTTGTATTGGCAAAAGAGCCTTTATCTTTCTACTTGTTTTAACATGACTGCAGACTGAGAATATAATTTTAATGATTTTTGTAGTTTCTCTCTTTTTTTATTTTTATAGCTTCCAATTTGGGTGTATATGAAGGCAATGTATGAAATAATTCAAAATGGAGTTGAATTTTTTAAATTTGAGGATATTTGAATACAACATTGCAAATATTTTTATACAATGTTTTTAAATTTTACTTGAAAATTTCCTTTGAATAACAGGGACTTTTCCCCTTAAAAAATTACATCTAAGTACAATTTTGTAGAGCTCCTTTGACGTCCATTAACTTCCAAAATAATATTCAGGAACCCCCAAACCTCAGCTGCCATACCTGACTCCTTGGCCATTTCTCAGTCTCATTCCAGACCAAACACAAATTGGATGTGTCCCCACTGACACTGTGATTTGGGTCATACCCCAAAGGGAGTCAGACCCCCTCCATCTAAGCTATTTCTCTTAGTCCTACACCTACTGTATCTGATCTCTATCTAGCTTACTCTGATTTTGAATTTTTATAATGTGGTTTTGAGATATTTTTAAATTTACAAATGTGTCCTCCCACTAGTCCAGTGATTCTCAACCACTGTGTGCTCATTTATATCACCCAGGGGACTTATAAAAGGTAATATAATCCACCCCTGACCAGAATTATATCCATCTCAGAAGAGGCATCTGGGAATTGGTATCTTAAAAAATGCTTTTCCTAGGTAATTCAAATATACAGCAAGAGTTAAGAACAACTGTACCAGACCACAAGACCCCTGAGAACTGAAGCTCTTCAGAGTCCCCATTTATTAAGCGCTGCCAGCTTCATGGAATGGGCACTTAAATGCATGATCTAGAGTTTTTTTATTGCATTTTTCCCATTATCATTTATCCCTGCACACTCCACTCCCCCCACCAATAATCACCACACTGTTGTCCATGTCCATGCGTCCTTTCTCCTGTTTGCTCCATCCCTCCATCCCTCCAACCCCTAACCACTCCCATGGCTGTCATCCAGCTCTCCATCTGTGAGTCTGTCTCTATTTTGCTTCCTAGTTCGGTTTGTTAGATTCCACTTATGAGTGAAATCACATGGTATTTGTCTTTCTCTGACTGGCTTATTTCACTTAACATAATAATCTCCAGGTCCATCCATGCTATCACAGAGGGTAAAATTTTCTTCTTTTTTACAGCCAAGTAGTAGTCTATTGTGTAAATGTGCCATAGTTGTTTTATCCACTCATCTACTTATGGACACTTGGGCTGCTTCTATACCTTGGCAATTGTAAATAATGCTGTAATGAACATAGAAAAAAAGGGCAGGGATTGCCTGGGGCATTGGACCATGGAGTAGATAGACTAGGATAGATACCAAGTTGAAGGCTGTGAGTAATACGAAGGCATCAGCATTAAGCAAGAATTGAGGAGACAAGCAGAGAGTAGAGAAGAGGATAAAGTGATGGGAAAGAAGAGCTGAGTCGTATCCTTTGAGACCTATGTAAAGTATATGTAAATCAGTGTTTTTCAATGGCACCCAAAGTGTTCAATTCAGTAGATTGGAATTAATATAGATAACATTGACTCTGGCCCTAGAAATAGTATAATTCATGGACATACAATCAGGAACAGGGATATCCATGTAATATGGTAAATTATAAGAGAGAAGAATATAGAGGAAGCCTAGGAAGCACAAAGAATGGGCATGAAATCAATTACATGGCAGATAATTTCCTAGACCAACTATTTGGCTTGTGATAGGCGTATAGATTGAATTTTATCAAGTCCTATTCATTTTCTTGACAACCAAACTAATTCCAATCCCCACTTTTGGCATGAAACAGTGGGGGTTACATATCATAGTGATAGGGTGGAAAATGTTAATAATGTGGCAATATTCTTAACCTCTAGCTGAACTCCACCTCCAATCTTTCGTCTAACACAGAATGAAGATGAAGACGTCAGTGATACAATTATAAATTGACAAGAGATAAACATCTGGTTAAACACTTCGTTCCCTCCATTCAGCCCTGACCCAACATGTCCACTGAGGACGATTTTGCAAGTGCAGTGGAAACTATCGCCAGCTGTTGCAACAGTGCTGGGGCAGGAGACCACCTCGGGAGCAGCGGCAAAGAAGAGATGTTGTACCAGGGAGAACCCCGGGAGGAAATACACAATTAATGCAATTTAATTCCCCAAACCAACTGTATTTCTGACTTGTTCAGTTTCACACACCAAATGTGTTCCAGATGAGACTCTGTAAAGGGAGTGTGAAGACAAGCCCCGCTCTCCCGGGGCATTCACATTTTACCACGCCTAGGACTTGACAAGGTCAACACAGAGGAAGTAGCTCTCTCTCCTGGGTTGGCTCTAAGCACTCAAACTAGATTTCTGTCTTCTCCTTTGACATCAGATTTTCTTAACAACGTATCTTGAACTTATTTGAAGCAGTTTGGTTTCAAAAACTATTACATCATTGACCTCAGACACTGAACTCTCCCATTCATATAAAGCCTCTTGTATTTCTACCTTTATCATCTTCTCTTCCTGATCCCTGCTCACCACTGCTCAAAAACTCATTTTCAAAAGTGCAGTTTGAGTCAAATATTTATAATTCTTTTCTGGCTCTCAACTTAAACTGAAACAATCTTCCTGGCATTAGGTGCGCTTGGACTCAAAGAACTGAAATTAGCATAGAAGAATAAACACTGTGTGACCTTAAAGACAGTCCAGGGGAACCTTTGAAGAAAGCTTTTCATCCTACCCTTTAGGAAACCATATTGGCAATTCTGTCCTAGACAAAAAAGGTAGGGTCAAAAACAGTTGCTGGGGCCATTCCAAAAGTGTTACAGAGGAGAAAACTACTTAAAAACCAGTTTGTTTGAAATGCATGATGGGTATCATTATGTTTGACTCTGATCCTGTAGATTTATAGTAGGTGACACAAACAAACTTTCAGTGTTTTTATCACAAATTACTACTTGTACCTAGGAAAGCTTTGCCTGCACACTGTCCCACAAACTCACTTTGTTTTTTACAGAACAGGTTTGCTAAAACCTCGGGACTGCACTCTGGGCAGTCTCTTTGACTTCTTCCTTTTCATTCCACTCCATCTGCAACCTTTAATCTAATTTTGCAGGTTTATCAACCTCACGGTTTGGCAGGTGATTTATTTTCTCTCTCTATTACTGCCAACACTTAGATAAAGCTTCCATCACCTCCTCACTTAACATAAATAATCCTGAATGCGGACTTGGAGAGGCTTTAATTCCTGTTTCTTTTCTCTGTATGATGTTGGCCAAGTCACTGTCCTCTCCAAGTTCCCACACCCTTAAAACAAGCTAGTAATATCTATTCACAGTGTTAGTGTACTTAGAACTAAATGCTTAGATTTCCAAGAAGTCACACAGAAAGCATCTTGCACAAAATAATTATGTACATATGAAGTGTAATTGTTTATGTATTGCATCGACTTCTTTATCTTCCTATTTCTACTATCTTCTCTTCCTAATTCAGACTTCCCATTGCTCAAAATCTAATATTGCAGAAATACTCCTGTATTGCTTTTTAGCTCAAGAATTTACAAGACTCCTTTGGACTCTCAAAGTAAGCCCAAATTATCTCTGTGGTATTCAAAGCCCTTCAAGCCAGTGGACTGGAATCAGCACAGATAAATAAAACACAGGCTATAGCTTTAAAAACAGTGGACTACATGGGCATATAAGCAGGCACTGTTATATATATTTAATCTGGTAAACTATAAGACCAAAGAATATAGAGCGAGCCTAGGAAGCCCAAAGAGTGGGCACAAAGTCAAACGCTGGTGGTCAGAGAAAGCATTCTGGAGGCCATAGGACTGAACTGAGTTTTGATGCATAAGCAGATGAAGAGGACATTCAACTACTCACAGCCTACTCAAACTTTGCTATAGTTCTCAATGAGAAAACATGCACTGATTATATGGTACGTTTCTAAAACATTCCAAAGTTGTTTCCTATTTAAAGTCCATGTTTGCTCATGGAAGCCGAAGAAGCACCTCACTACAGTTTTCCCAGGCGAAACCTTCCTCACCCTGACCTTTCCTTTATTCTGAGAGCCATCAGTCCTGAGGGACAGGGGGCACTCATGTGGTCTTAGGCTTGCCTGTATATGACCACAGACTAACTTCCCAGTTGTTTCACATTATTAAAACAAAAGTCTCTTTTATGTATTATTTTCGTTTGTCATTGATTTAATGTTCTAACATTAAGTGTTCTTTTGATCACATGGAAAAAACACATATATAAAGTTTTTGAGGTTTTTATACCAAAAAAAGCTGAAAATCTTATATAACTTTGAAAATTATAAATAGCAATTTGAATACTGTTACCCATAACAACCAATTAGCATGCAATGTTTGGGAATTAAAAGTTACATTCCACATGAGATAACCTTACATGTTAGGAGTTTGCATATTTCCAGAAATTTTGTTTCATAGATGACCTTGTAAGGAAACTTTAATTATTGACTAACAAAGCAGAGGACTTTATTCTTGAAATAAAAACAAATGGTTTTACTGTCCAGAGCAGCCCCCACTCGCACCAGCTTTCTCTTCTTCTCACCTTCCCTGGCTGGAGTTCCCTTTACCAACTCATTAGGTAGTCCTATAGTTCGGAACCAGGGAACTCTGGACCTAAAGAAAGCTATTACTTAATAAAGATTATATAAAATAACATAAGTCAATCTAATTATAAAACAGGGAGTATGTGGGAATCCATTATTTAATCCCTGCAGTTCTAGGCTCGCACTACCTGTACATTGACAGAAGGAATTAGTACACAAAGAACCTACTCAAAAAATTCATTTCCATTTCTTAAGCAAATGGCTTATATCAAGGCTGAACTCAGGGGGGACATCTGTCCTCTTCACAGGGCAGCAGGATAAAACGTGTACAGGCATCAGGCAGAGTCCCTTGGTCTCAGGGAAGATGGCTCACACCCATGGGGTCGGCCACTGAGATGTAGAGGGTGAGTTTGTTGCTTTCAGGAAAGACAAGGGAGAGGCGGGAGCAGGGCTCTCTCCCTGTGCTGTCTCCTGCTTCCTAACTTGGACAAGTGAATGTAGGGCCCAGGTCTAGAGTACCTGGGCTCTTCAACTATTGCTGCAGCTGCCTACCTCTGGGTATCATGTGATGTAAGAAAAGTAAACCTTTCCTCTCTTATTTAAGCAGCTACCCACTCAGGTCTTTTACTTACTATGCCTAAGTCATCTGCACTTGTGCCTGAAGCTGTCCCGACTGGAACATCTATCATTATCTCACTTATAATCTTATCAAAATCTTATCAAATCTTATTTTTTAAGAAAATAATTTTTAGCATCTTTGACATTGATACAGAATTACTCAGAGACATGAATGTGTATATATTATCAAATATAGGGTCTGAGACAGACACAATTATGAAAAAATACAGTATGTTTTGTATCACCTTTTGGCAGTTGTACTACTATTCTCTGCCCTCATTTTGTCCCTAAGAAATCTTGCGCTGACAATGATATGATCCTGGTTTCCATCCCAAACAGCATATGTGGTACAGCCAACAATTTTCCTCATAAATGTCATGGTATTTACCAGACTGGTATATCATAGAAGTGATAGCAGTAATACTAACCTGTACTTAAATTTACCACAGGTTAAGCATCTTACATGAATTAACTCATTTAATTCTCTCAGCAACCACATAAAGTAGGAACTACTATTAGCCTATTTGGCTGATTTTAAAAAATGAGAACTAAGAATGTTGAAGAACTCTCCTGGAGTGTCAAGGTTAGTCAGTGGTATAGCCAGGAATGAAATGCAGGTCAGTTTTACACTGAGTACATACTCTTACCTACTATGCAATATAGCCTCTATTTTTGAAAGAATGTAGTCTTTCTATCAGAGAACCCCCCTACCAGTCTATTCCAATTACTATGTTGATTGAATCAGTACAAAAGGATTTACAGGTTTGCCTTCCAGGAATTAAACAACTTGCTTATGTGACTATTCACTGTGACAGTTTCCTTTTATATGAACATTTTTAAAAGGCTTGTAAATCTACAAAGTGCAGTTCAGAAAAAGTAAGATATGCTTTATTCACACATATTTTATTCTCTCAGGAACTCATGGCTGCTCAGTCAAATGCATGTATCACCAAAGGACTATTGTTAATGATGGGGAAATCATTTCAGAAATAAGATAGGGCCGGGGTAGGCTCGCCCGTGAGAAGACATGCTGTGCCGCCCCATAGGGCTGGCAGAGGTGGGCATCACATTCTCAGCTCCCTGGAAGAGAGGATATGTGCCCAGTTACAAGATCCACAATGTTCATAAGGTAAAACCAAGCCAGCTGCTCCTGAGAAGAACAGCTTGTCCGACACGGAGAAATGAGAAACTTTTCTTCTACCGTTATCTAGAACAGAAATAATGCACCCAAAAACTGGGGGAGGAAGTTAACATATTTAAAAATCCTGATGTGTCCTTGGGTAGTTTGTTTTCAAAGAAAATTATACCCAGCCTTAAATAACTACTAGAAATTTGAATTTGTAAACCATTGCAGTAGTTTTAGAATAATTCTGACAAGCAATATTGGAGCTTTTTTTTAATTTGGCTTACAGGGTGTAATGTGAATCACTGCTACATTCATATTTGAGGAGCATAAATTTAGGTTAAATTTCGATAATCTATATCATGGAATATACAGAAAAAAAGTCTCACATAGCAAAATTACTGGACTAGATTTGAAGAGACATTACTCTAGTGCTAACAACACGGTGATGTTTCCGAGCTCAGTGTTACATTCAGAGCAGGTTTGAATCGGAGATCCGCCATTGACTAATAGTATATTTGGATACATTATTTCATCTTCCTGAATTTAGTTTCATTATTTGTAAAGTGGGATAATATTAACTGCCTGTGGGCATTGTTTTTAAAATTAATTAAGTACGCGAATAATGATTGACATGGACGACATGACTACACTAACCAGATGCGTGGTGTTCAGCATTCCTGAGCTTTGGTTTCCAGATCTACAAAACAAGGGAATTGGACTCGACGGCCTCTAATTCCTTGTCCAGATCTTTGTACTGATCCTATGATTCATTATTGTTTCCTTTTCTGTATCTTCACAGTATATTGACACACACACACACACACACACACACACACATATATATATCATTGTGCTTGACACCAGGTATTGTGATCTGTTTGTATTTTCCCATGCCTGTTTCAGGGCCATGCCTGGCACACAAAGGGTTGTGGATAAATGTTTGTCTGTGAGTGAGTAAGTAAGTGAATGACTAGATGGAATAATAAATGAAAGAGTAACTGAATATCACAGAATCCATGATAATAAAGAAAAATTTAAAAGAGAAGGAAGAGCTATTCATTTTAAACTGTATTTCAGGGTATATTTTTAAGGTGTCTTGATAAAGTAAAAAAATAATAATTTTCATTTTTATCTAAATGCAGGTAAAGAAAAATTTAGTTGGGGTGGGAGTTTTGGGGTAAAGGAAGGAAAGAGACAAATCTAAGGTTATGAGCCTGAACTAGTGTTTTTAAAGCACTCTGCACACCCCTGACTTAGCCTGTGTAGTTCTCAATTAATCACAGCTCAGCAGTGACCAAAGAAGATTCTGGAATTAATTCTCTTCGGACAACCTCAAAAATCCTTTGCCTTCAAGTAAACCCAAGGAGATAGATTAGTTCTATCTTTAGTTGGTTTTGCTTGTTTGTTTGTCTTTGCTACATTCTTCTCAAAAGTATGATTTTATAATCATATTTAAAAAGTAACCCTATATCTATAATTTACTCAGTTATAGAGTGCCAGAGAGTGTTTGGCACTACTTTAGCACTTTATGAAGAAAAGCCAAGTAAGACATGGTTTTTGCACCTTATGGGTTGAATGTGTAACCCCCTAGATGAAATTTATTTTTACCTGGCCACATTAAAGCGGTTTAACACCTCTGGATTTAATAAAATATCTGCTTTCTCATGGGTCCTAACCCTCAGGATGCAGTACAATTATTTCAGTGCAGACTGAGAAGGAGGTGATCCCATTCCACTTGAGGGGATTTTACATTACTTAATCACAAACCCTGGAAAATTTGGAGTAACCCTCTACAGTGCCCTCAGTTTGGATGCCTACTTTAAACACTTTTTTCTCTGGTCACGGTCACTGACAGTGAGCAGAGGGGAGAGGGGAGGGAATTTCAGGGGAATTTGAGGGGGAGAGGGGAAGGGTTTACAGGGAAGAACTATAAAGGACACATGGACAAAAACTAAGGGGGCTGGAAATGGGAGGGAGGTGGGCAGGGATGGGTGGGTGGGCTGGGATGGGAGTAAAGGGCAGAAAACTGTACTTGAACAATGGTTAAAATAAAATTTAAAAAAAGAAAAAAATAAACACTTTTTTCTCTATTTTTTGACTAAACCAGCAGTATGAATCTCATCAGGTGAATGGAATAGTTATCAGAGTCACCGGAGTGTCAGCAAGGAATTGTAGAAAAGTTGATAGAGTATTTTTTTAAGTTGCTAGACTGTAGAAGTTGATGGGACTAGCAGCAGCCGCTGAGCTGTGATGAATCGAGAACTACACAGGCTAGTCAGGGGTGTGCAGAGTGCTTTAAAAAGCACTAATTCACTCGCATAGCCTTAGATTTGTCTCTTTCCTTCCTTTACCCCAAAACTCCCACCCCAACTAAATTTTTCTTTACCTGCATTTAGATAAAGCGAAAATTATTTTTTACTCTGTCAAGATGCCTTAAAAATATACCCTGGGATATAGTTTAAATTGGAATATAGAGGAAATTCCAAAGATACAGAAATCAGTTTCCTTTTAAGATATTTATTACTTGTGCTGCTTTATTTTTATAACATTATTGGGTAATTTGAGTTTAAGGTGTATTAAATGAGGTAAATAACAACAGTGGACCACAGAGACTTTCTTAATCTATAGTTGTTGGTGCAATTGTAG
The DNA here is from genome assembly GCA_004024845.1 of Tonatia bakeri. Classification (NCBI taxonomy): domain Eukaryota; kingdom Metazoa; phylum Chordata; class Mammalia; order Chiroptera; family Phyllostomidae; genus Tonatia; species Tonatia bakeri. The sequence continues at coordinate 121,593 of PVIA01002310.1, read as the reverse complement.
AAAAGTTAATAGAGTTTTCAAGTTGACAGACTGTAGGAGTTGATATGACTGGCAACTTTTTAAAAAGATTTTATTTATTTTTAGAGAGAGTGGAAGGGAGGCAGAAAGAGAGGGCGAAAAACATCAATGTGTGGTTGCTTCTCGCCCGCCTTCTACCGGGGACCTGGCCTGCAACCCAGGCATGTGCCCTGACTAGGAACTGAACCAGCGACCTTTGGTTCGCAGGCCGGCACTCAATTCACAGAGCTACACCAGCCAGGACCGTCCTTTTTAATGCAAACTTCAAATGATATGATTGTTTTCATAAAGACAAGAAAAGGTGTGTGTATGGGAGTCAAGAGCACAGAGCACTGACAGGCCTGCGCTGGTGAGGGGGAGATCATGGCCAGCCATGCTCCCTCTTTTCTGGAACCTCAACACACAGGAAGAAATAGAAGATGTAACTAGCATAGAGACATTTTTAAGAAAATCTTTAAAATCTACCAATGAATCCTAATCTGCCAATTAGAAACTTCTTTCTTGGGACCTTTCCAGTAAGAAGCAGCTTCTTCTGTTTGGCTGAGCGCTTGCTGAGTTCTTGTTTTGATGTCCTGTGGGGTAGCTGAGGGGCCATTTGCAAATCTGTGAGATGACTCATGGAAAGAGAGTATTCATCATGTCTTTAATTCTTCAGTTTGCCTCTAAATTATTCCAAGAAATGTTTTAATTATTTTAATTTTTATTTATTGATTTTTAGAGGGGGGACAGAGAGAGAGAGCATTACGAAAATGTTTGAAGCCCAAAAAACCACATTCATCAAAAAAGTCAAGAGGATGCAGTCACAGAATGTAAAATAAAAAAGAAAATTTTGAAATAGTGTCAACATTACAATCTCTATTTTATATTATTCATATTTACACACACACACACGTTCAAAACAAACTTTGTTCAATGGAAAACCAATTGTTTAAGATACTAAATGGTGCTATTTTTAATTGGATCTTTATTGTATTTTTCCATTACCATTTAGCCCCCTTTACCCACTCCCCCCAGAAATCACCACACTGTCGTCCATGTCCATGAGTCCTTATTCTTTTTTGCTCAATCCCTCCACTACCAATCTCCCCACTCCAGCTGTCCTCCTGCTCTCTGTCTGTGAATCTGTCCCCATTTTTCTTGTTAGTTCAGCTTGTTCATTAGATTCCACATATGAGTGAAATCATATGGTATTTGTCTTTCTCTGACTGGTTTATTTCACTTAGCATAATGTTCCCCAGGTCCATCCATACTGATGCAAAGGGTAAAATTCTCTTCTTATTTATGGCCAAGTAGTATTCCATTGAGTAAATGTCCCACAGTTGTTTTATCCACTCATCTACTGAGGGACTTAAGCTGCTTCCATAGCTTGGTGATTGTAAATAACATAGAAATGAACTTAGGAGTGCTTATGTTCTTTCAAAATGGTGCTATTTTTAAAATGTCATTTTAAGATTGTGAAATGTTCCCATAAAAAAGTAAGCATACTTCTTTTCTGCAGAGCTACCTCAGTCTGTAATATAATGATTGTGAAACATATAATAAAACATGTAGTTGTAACAGGATAACTCACATTACAAAAAGAATTCTCTAGAGAACAACCTAAGATATGACACCAAGTTTCCTTGCAAACCAACAACCTAAATAAAGGGGAAAACATACTCAGTTTTTCCTGGAATTCACCCCTATTCCCTGGAACTGGGATATAGTTTTGGAATATCAGGCAATGTTAAGGCCTATGGGGGTGGGGTATCAGGGGATGGGGTCAGCGGAATGGTGTGTGATGCAAATCCAGACCCCTAGCCCCAGGTCACTGATACACACTGATATTGAATTGTAAATCGCTCTTCTCTCTTGCTCCTTAGGAAATACTTGCAAGGCCCAGTTGAGACCCAGGAATATTTCATAAAGCTGCCCAGGGTTCTTTCTATCTAGATATGCCAGTAATGATTTCTTAGGTCTTTCTACTCACTTTCATTTTCTTTTGCCCAGTTTAGACAAATCCCTCTCTTAGCTGGGTTAGAGGGAAAGGGGTGAGGATGAGAAGAATGGAATACCTACTCTCAGTTGTACCCTGGAATCAGACCAGCTCTTGAGAGCGAATTGTTAAAGATTCAGGACCTTTGTAAACACTCAGACTTCATCTCGATAGCTTGGTATTGGTTATGTTGGAAGTGTTTGCACCATGCTGCAAGTATTTACACTATGGGAGTTAACAAATGCCACAAGTCGGGGTTTCCTGCCTCTCCCTCAATGGAGATCTGGTTGTTAAACGTTTGTCTGCATCCCACTGGCACTCTTCCTCTCTCTCCAGCCTCCTTTCACTTTCTGAAAAACACGTGAAGGATTTGTAGACCAATTCTATTTTCTGTCCTACTACATGCCCCACCCCTCACCCAAGCTATAAAGTATTTACAAAGTTGACTGTTTTTTGAAGAAACAGAGGAAGAGAGAAAGATAGGAAAAACAACACACATAAGTTAATGCTTCCAGCTATAGAGCAATTCTCACATTTATTTGATAAAGGAATCTAATTCTTTCAGAGAATGCTCATACACTTTAGTAACAGGGAAAAAAAGGCTTAATTGAAAAAAATTTAAACTGTACATGTCCACAGATAGCTCAAGATTAATGAGTTTATTCAATTGGTGAAAAAATTCTGAAAATCTACCCTTTACTAAGTCCAATTTTTGATGGGAATGAAAAAAAAAGAACAGAAAACAACACAGGTAACATTGCACTTAATTGTTTTTTCTAACACCACAACTCACTGGGGGTAGTAACACTTATTCACCCAACAAATAAACATTAAGTGCTACTGTAGTCTAGGCAGTGTTCTAAATACTGAGAACGCAACAATAAGTAAAACCAATAAAGTTCCCAAAGAGATAATCTTTGTACAAGACTAAAAGACATTTTAACTCCGCCTCTCATCTTCCCAGTTTCTCCTTATATGGGCTCATGGGATGGGAAGGGGGGTGTGGTGAGGGGAGTACAGAGGGTCCTCGAATAACATCCTTTGGTTCCATGCTGTTTTGTTTTAATGTTGCCAAGATGCTGTGCGAACTTAACTCTTCTTTATATCAATTAGCTTATGGTAAAACTGGCTTTATTATATGTCATTTTGCCACACTTCCAAGAATCGATTAAGGACATACAAGTTTTCCAGTCAACACATATTTTACATAGTGCTCATTTTATCACTGATATTTCTAACACTAACAAACCCACTAATGTCCAAGAGATATGGATGAATCTTAAATGCATATGGTTTTGAGGAAGAAGCAAGGTAGAAGAGAGAATAACGTATAATTTTAACTCTATGGCATTCTGGAAAAAGCAAAACTATAGCAATGGTAAAAATATCATTGCTTGCCAAGGATTTAGGGGTGAGGAGGAGGATTGAACAGCTGAAGCACAGGGGTGTTTGGGGTAGTGAAACAATTCTGTATGATATGTAATGTTGGGTATGTATCATGATACATTTGTGAAAATTCATAGAACTTAATAGCACAAAGATTGAACCTTAGTATGTAATTTTAAAAAAAACATTTAGAAGGTTGCTGGAACCCAGGACGGAATGTAGAATGTGACAAAAATAATGGAATCGTATTACAAATGCATGAAATAATTTCACTAAAAGGGGTGGGGCAAAAGATGCTTACCTAACTAACTTTAGTATTAGACTTGATAAATGGAATCTAATACTGAAGGCAAAAGAAACTGCCCACAAGAGTACACATTAATTGACAAAGTTGTTTCCCATGAGGGTATGGGTTAACAATTCTGATACTTTTATGCACTTATTCTCAGATCGAACAATTAGATAAATGGATGGTGGATTGTGGAAGTCAGATTTCTCACTGTTGGAGTGGAAATTACAGACAAGCAAGTAGAGGGAGCTATAATAATCTATGTGGTAGTAGATTGGAATAGAAGGAATCAGTATAAAATCTTGCTTAGCTAAGTATTAATACAGATATTTATATATAGAAATGTGTACACGCATGTGTTAGTTTATACACATATATGTTATGCTCTCTCAGATGAGAGGGCCTAGAAGCAATGACACCTCAAAAGCAGCGAGTACACCCAGCACCCAGATCTTTGTTTCCAATACCATTCTCCAAAAGAAGCAGCAAGTGCTCCTCGGAGAAATGTCTAAAGATTGGGGCAAGAAACACAGAAGATGAGCCTGGAGCATCATATAGTGCCACAAAGTAAGGAAGTACTAAAAAGAATTAAAATAAAAAAACCTATAATTTATATTGATTCTGATATATCAAAGGAACACAGGAGAGCAACAAAGTACTTACTGAATTACAGGCCAAAGTACAAAATAATACCCATGAATCTTTACTAATATAAATAAATGATTGGATAAGTAGTGGGGAAGAAGAGACAAATCTCCTATGCAGAAGAATTCCAAGGAATCAGTGTAGGTGCTGCACCTTTAAAGAGGTAGATAGAGCATATCTCCCCATTCCTTCGGTGTGGTCTACACAGCGACTTCCTCCCAAAGACTAGTATGGAAAGGGGGAGAAGAGTAACTACAGTAGGGAATCCTGACAAAGTCTTCCTCAGCCAGGCGAAGTACTGTGTTGCAGTATTAATATACAATAAATTTTACAGAAAAATAACTGTAACAAAAATCAAAGAGAGATCTTACTTTTCTTGTTGGAAAATGTTACTAAAACATGTTCAACATTTCAGAATACTACTTCCACAATAGCAGAAAATGTTTGATACCACTAATATCACATATTTCCAGTCTAATTTCATAGCTGTCATAGTATTATGGCTATGAATACATTTTGGTCCATATTTTATAATATCAAATATTTAAAAAATTTAATAATACTTCATTGAAAATTGACATTGAGTTTTATGGTTTCAACCACAAATAAACATTTATGACTATGGCTATTCTACCAACATGTTTTTCTAGTGAAGAAATGAATTAATAAGGACTAAGTGAGTTGAAGAGTCATGTCAACAGCACAGTGGCCAGAGGACCTCCAGATCTCTCCCCTTCAAGCTACAAATTGGGCAGCTGTAATTCAACAAAAGAGTCCCCCTGTGCAGCACACAAACGCACCTGAGGGACCCATGCATTGAGACATGTGTAGGTGGGTGTATCCAGGATCAATCAGCCCAGACAGGCTGGATGAAGGACAGAGATGGGAGCCACACACCCAGTCCCCAGGGCTAGCCGTGACCCCAGCAAACACAACAGCAGTGAAGGGTTGGGTGCCACCCCACTGGGCAACCTAGAAGGGCAGAGGCAGCAATCAGGCCTGGGTGGTCAGTATTCATTGAGACTGAGCCCAAGGTCAGGGGCAGAGAAGCAGTTCCAAGGGTGGAAAGATCCCACTGTCACCACCATCACACAAAGGAAGCCCCGGTAGGAAAATCCTCACTCAGCAGACCGCTGAAGGGCAGAAACAACTTTCCAGTCTAAGTGGTCTGTACTCACTGCTGCTAAACCCACTAGAAAAAAAACAAGAGTGTAGAAACGCAAATCTGCTCCTTACTTTCCTCCACCCCCTACCCTCGCAGCAGAGCCTGAAGCAGCTAGGACGCCTCAGGCACAATGCGAGGCTGGCAGGTTTGGCTGCAGGAAGTCAACGCCAGAGCACACGGTCCTGGAGACCAGAGCCCACCACACCCCGCGGTGGGGGTGGTGCCCTGAGACTGAGGCAACTGAGTTGTGAAGCAGGCACCCTCCTTCTCGGGGGACACGGAGATTTTCCAAGGTGGAGTCGACATCGCCCCACAAAGATCCCAGCAGCCCCAGTTGTGCAGGCAAGAGAAAACAGAAACTTGTGCTCCCAGAAAACAAAGGGAGACTTTTACTTATCATCCTATCAACCAGTTGAACAGTTGAATTAAATAGTTGAGTCAAGTGTACTTAAAAAAAACAAAAAGATTTTATCCCCACAGATGCCCAAGCACATATATAATCTTTTAAGCACAATAAATAACCAAAGTAACAAAGGAGTTCAGAAAGTGAAACATCTTCAAAAAATAAACTTAAAGACATGAAATATTGTGATTTAAATTATAGAGAATTCAATAACATGGATGGATATTATCATGCTAAGCCAAAATAAGTCAAATGGAGGTCAAAAACTATATGATTTGACCAATATGCAGGATATAGATAGCAGGCAATGAACACAGAAGCAAACTCATAGACACAGATAACAGTATGAATGAGGTTGCCAGAGGGAAGGGGCGTGGGGGAGGATGAGGAGGGTAAAGGGGGTTGAATGGATGGTGAGAGCAGGACACTGGCTTCTGGGTGATGAGCACAGAGCAGAGTGCAGATGGTGTGTTATGGAATGGTACACTTGAAACCTACACAATGTTATCAAACCGTGTTGCTCCAATACATTAAATTTTTTTTAAAGAAACAGTTGAGTTTCAGGAATAAGGCATTAGTTTAAAACTTACTAAGGAAATTAATACTCATTGGTACAAGCAAGAGTTCTGAGGTGACTTGGACAGAGACTTCTGCCTCTTAGTTTTTCCTCAGTTCCCAGCACCTAGAAGGACATCCAGCATACTGCATGAACTTTATGTAATTTGTTTGAAACAAAACGAATAAATGAAGACAAACGTTACAATAAAAAGATTAAGAATAAATCTTATTTCTTTTAGAATGACATAAATGATTACAAAATATAGTAAGGCATATAACATTTAAAATAATCTTAACAAGAGGTTATGGTCTACTTAAAAGAATACAAATGACTCATTTCTTCTGTTTTGTTTAGTGATAATATTGTTTTGAGAACATGTCAAAGATGTCAAAATAGGTTGTGCAATGAGTAGCAATTGGGCAAATATGATTTACAAGTGGATAAAGTAGGATGAAGTTCTATTGCTTGCATATATATAAGTATCATGTGAATAAAAGTCAGAAAACATCACTTTAAAAATTATGAGCCTCAATTACAAAGGGATTGTCAATATTAACATAAAATTATTTTATGGAAAATCTCTCTTTTTTCCACTTTGTTAATTGTGTAAAATGATGCACAAAGCTAGTTGGTTGACATTGTAGGTTTTAACCTTTACAAAAAGTAGCACCAAGTGTCTTAGCATTTAATTGCATATTTATCTACAATACTTAGCAATAATCTTTGTGAATGTCTTCCCAGATGAAAGAATGTTGTTAGAAGTGGAATTAGATCAAGAGTAATACCTTGAATAATAGATTATTTTATAAACTGAAGAAGGGTGAGCCAACGGGTGCGGTGTAATGCTGTTCAGTGTAGATAGCCCTATGTGGAGCAAATGTATGTGCAAATTATAATAAAGTTTAAAAAGAAAAATTCAAATTATTATTCTATAAACAGCTTTACAATTTTTGAAGAGAACTGTATCACACTTCAGAGTAATTTTTTTCACTCAGTAGTAGTCTTGCAAAAACTATTAAGTGTGTCTTCCAAATAAGGGGCTTGTTTCTGGGTAATACGAGGAGATGGAAGAATTCAATGAAAATGACATGTTGCCATCTGCGCTGTGAGCTTATGGCTGCAGAAAAGGTTAAAATGCAGAGATCTCCTACAATATTGTTAATAAAAATAATTTTTAAAACACTTCACTTTGGAAGATGACAAAATGAAAATATGGGTAAAGCTCTACCCTGCAGGGAATGATTGATTCTAATTGAAGTTTTTAAAAAAATTTAGTGAAACGGGTATCATTTGAGGTAGGTCTTAACAAATAAGTCAGATTTCATACAGAGAGAAATTCAGGATAGATACAATTCAAATTAATGCATGCCCTAAAATTTCAACACCAGCCATCACAGGTAGATAGAAGAAGTTAGCCTAATTTTGAACATAATGGTAATCACATTATTAAATTCTCTCAAAAGCATTTTTCCTAAAAAATTAATACTTCACTTTATTTTTTGAAATTTTATAAAACAATAATAAAGATATGTTTTAAAACTTCTGTATGGATTCCTGGCTGGTGTGGCTGAGTGGATTGAGTACAGGCCTGTGAACCAAAGGGTCGCTGGGTTGATTCCCAGTCAGGGCACATGCGTGGGCTGTCGGCCAGGAGCCCAGTGAGGGGCGCACACACTAGGGGCAACCACACATTGATGTTTCTCTCCTCATCTTTCTCCTTCCCTTTCCTTCCCTCTAAAAATAAATAAATAAAACCTTTAAAAGAAACCTATATTGAAATTATTGTTAAATGTTGGAGCTGGCTGCTGAGTTTTAATCTCACTCTAAAGGACTGACCTACAAACTTTCTATAATCTCTTTTATTACTCTGTTTCTTCCAGGCCAATCTTTATACACCATTATCTTCTGAAGGATTTGGTCTCAGATTTTTTAAAAAACTAGAGACTGACTAAAAATTTTGATACTGTACTTGATTACAGACCGTGGCCCCCTCCAGACTAGCCGTGGTGATTTATACCCACTCTCTCAATCCGAGTCCACACTGTGCATGATCATAAACACTTCCCAGCGACTCCCCTGGGCGTAAGAAAATAGTCTGAAAAAGGAGAAAGGTGAACAAAAGGGACGTGTGAATTGGAATTGCTAAGAATATCAAGGGCCAACTTGAGATCAGGGCAATGAAATGAAAATTACATCATTCTCACAAGTATATGGTTTTTCCTGCCCATAACCAGCTGCTTGAGTCCAGGCAGTGATTGTAAACACAACAGAATGTTGTATTTAACTGGAGTTTAGATTGGACCAAAGTATATAACCTTGCAATAGCAGGTCAAGGGAATTGAGCCTGTGCACAACATACCGGAGTGAATGAAACAACTGTAATCACTGTTTTACAAATTTTGACATCACTGACCTTGCTTTTCTCCTGCCCCAAGATCAACATCAGTTCCAGAGAATTTGTATCTAGGCCCCCAAAACACAAGTCATTTTTCTTTACTTTTAAAATTAATATCTATTTCTGTAGGAAGTGAAGGAGAATTGGGTGTTAGTGCTTTAGGGGAGCTCAGTTTGTTTGTGTTCTTTCTGTGTGTAACCCACACTAAATTTTACCAATAAAACCTCACATTTTCACATAGAAAAGTAGAAAAGAACCTTACTGTGAAGGACTCTCAGATAAGGGTTTGACCACACGAAGCAATGGTCCCTTTAGTCAAGATGATCTGACTATTCTCCAGGAAGCTTCTTGGCAGAGAATGGCAAGCAGGCAGTGCTTGAAGTCAATGGAAATCCCAATTCTATCCTTCATTTCACAAAACACAGATTTGTTTTAATTTCAAAGCAAATAAACGAGTCAAATAAACAGGCCAAGACAATGTCACTTTTTGTGTTCTAGGACAATGTGGCTTAAATGATTTAGTTTAAGATCTTTCCAATGATTAGATCGTTGCCAAGGTTTTATTTAGAGTCCCAGCTGCCCCTCACTGGGAGTTTCCAGTAATAAGCCACGGCGTTCGCTCTCTTAGCCAGAGAGCTGCTGGCTTTATCTCCTGGACAGCAGCACTAGCCCACCCATTGACAAAGTAAGCACACAGTGAAACACATGTTTAATCTACCAAATGGTGGGGGTAGGGGTGATTTTACTTCTCAAAAGGAATTTCAGTTTTCAGAATTAAATCTACTAATGCAACAAGAAGCAGGAAAAAGACTCCAAAAACAGAAAGGACCAATGATCTGTCTTTCAACAACTAAAAGAGAGACAGCTTGAGGGAGGGAAAGCACTAACAACAGGATCAAAGGATGTATCATAGCTTGCCTCAGAAAACATTGACATAGAGGTAGCATATTTGTCAGAAAGGAAAAATTAACCCAGAGGAAAAAGAAATTATTTCAGAACCAAATATTCAGGTGGTACCTAAAAGTGGTTATCAGGACAACCATTTCAAATTGAACTTACTCCCTGGCTGGTGTAGCTCAGTAGATTGAGTGCTGGCCTACAAACTGAAGGGTCACGGGTTCCATTCTCAGTCTAGGGCACACGCCTGGGTTGCAGGCCAGGTCCCCACTAGGGGGTGCATGAGAGGCAACCACACATTGATGTTTTTCTCCCTCTCGTTCTCCCTCCCTTCTCCTCTCTAAAAATAAAAAGTAAAATCCTTTTAAAAATACTGAACTTACTAGTCACCTCAAATACCTAGTTAAATACTTTTACTTTTTTCCATTGGACTAGGAGTAGTTTGTTTTGATGTATGACATGAGGGAAAAATTGCCATTCGGGAGTAAGAAGAAAAATTACAGCCAGTTTTAAATACCATCTCCTGGATGAATGGCCTTTTTAATTATGCAAAGTATGCCCAAAAGCCCATAAAGGGAGCACTGAGGCAAAAGGAAGTTAAATGCTTCTGCATTTTTAAGTGTTATAATGTCTGTGATTTACTTTTAAATACGTCAGCATAGACAGTGAGACATTATGTATTAGTTACGCTAAAATCCAGCCCTGGCACAGTCAGATGCTCTCATCAGGATTTCACAGTGAAGTGGTAGAAGGGAGTGGAGGAAGGCAGCTAGAATTTTATTTTAAAAATCCCTGCACTCCATAAATAACTGCTATAAGCACTTTAGTGACCTTTTCTGATCAACAACAGACGTTTTGTTAATTAGCCTGATGGTGAAATTTATAATTATCAGTATAAATGAAATCACAGGTAGACTCTCACCAGTAAAAATAGAACTATTTAAGATATGTGAGTTCACTAAAATACTTTAGAACAACCCACAGGCCAAATCCAGTTCACCTCAGTTTTAGTATGACCTATAAGCTGAGAATATTTTTTACCATTTTACGTGATGGGAAAAAATTGTAAAGAATATTTTCTGATATAAAAATCATATCAAATTAGATTTTCATATCCATAAATAAAGTCTTATTAGAACACAGCCACAATCATTTGTTTATATATTTTCTATGGCAGGGATCGGCGAACATTTGCTGTGAAGGGTAAGATGGTGAATAGTTGTACCCGTGCTTCTGTCCCAGGTACTCAGCTCTGTTGCTAAAGGTAGTTGTCTACAGGCAACACAGAAATGAACGCGAGTGGCTGTGTTCCAATGTAAGTTTATTTATAAAAGTAGATGGTGGGCAAGATTTGGCCAGTGGGACATAGTTTGCTGATTCCTGGCCTATGGACGCTTTTGAAAAAAAAAGGCAGAGTTCAGTAGTTGCAACAAAGACCATGTGGCCTCCAAAGCCTAAAATATTCTCCATCTGGTTCTTTACAGAAAAAAATTTGTTAACCCAACTTTACAGCATAAATTGTATGAAATCGGAGCCTTGTTTTTCTCGTCTATAACTATATTCCCAAAATTTATGCCTGTGCCTGGCACATGGTAGTGATTTGTAATTATTTGTTGTTTAAATGAATGGACAACTACATATGAAGGGGGATCCCCCCAAAACCAAATTATCTTCTGGAGGGCGGGCCCTTTGTAGTACAGGCCCCCTACTAGGTGAGTGGTCTAGGAACCCATCTGTATCAATGTACCAGCTGGTGCTGTAGTGAGAGGCTGCATTCAGCCTCACTGAATTTTTTTTGAAGATGCAATGCGTTTTCCCATTTCATAATGGGTGATTTATGAGCGCACCTGCCTACACCACGCTGAGTGTTCAGCAGTATTTGAAGAAAAAATGACTGGACCTCCATGCTCCACCCTCCCTATTCACCTGATCTCGCCCTCCATGACCTTTTTTGTTTCCCTGGATGAAACAAGTCCTCAAAGGGAAATGTTTTGCTGATGTGGAAAAGGTGAAACAAGAAACAGCTGAAGGCAAAAAATGCATCAAAATCAAGGAGATCAAAAGCTGTTTTGAGCAGTGGGAAAAATGTCTTGATAGGTGCATTGCATCAAGTGAAGAGTACTTTGAAGGTGACTAAAGTTTACACATGTAAGAATAAATACACACTTTTTATAAATAAAAAATTCCAGGCTTTGGGGGTCCCCCCTTGTATAAATTACTGCACCTGAAAACTCACTATTCCACCATACATCCCTTTCCATTTTTAGAACAGCCTGGTGTTCTGCCTTCTAATGACATTGAAGTTTGTCTCTGTGTAACTTCCTCCCAAGATCCCAATGATGTGCTCCTTTGCTACTTACAAACACTTAATCTGTGTTCCACTCACAACTTATTCAAATATTTGGTGATTCTCATGCTCCTTGAGTTGTTTCTTGTGACTGAATCATCTAGAGTATCTTTAATGCTACATTCCATGATATGTTTTTGAGTTCCTTAGAAAACCAGCGGCCCCTCATGAAGATTAGTAATCCACAAATTCCTTGTTTGTTTAAAAAGAAGAAAACTAACCATGAGATTAGGAACAAAAGGTCAGTGTGTCAAAATCTGCTAACGTGCTGCTTTGTCACAGGAACACGTGGCAATACAGAACTTTATACTTCTTTAAGTTTCCAATAAATGAAATGGTTTGCCAAATGCTAAAACTATTATTACATAAGAATTTATCCCCCACACATAAGAGTTTTACTCATTTCAGTTTTGTTCTCTCTATTTAAAAATTATCCATAGATCTCTCTAAATTTTGAAAAGATATAAAGTTATTCCTGAATAACTGATTTTATTAAGCAAATTTGTTCCTTTGACAAGTCATGCTCAATTGATAAGTGAGAACAAGCAATTTTTAGTTACTTTAATTTTCTCATTGGCGTTTGTAAAGGTCCCACTCCTGGAAGAGCATTATGCAACCCTGCAGTTGCCTTGATTTCAGTTCCAGTCTAGAAACATTCAGCCTATTTTTAGTTGCATTCCAGACCCTATAAGCTACATTCAGCAATTTACTTAACCATTTATGTCATTCTCCTAACCTCCTCTCCCCTGCGGTTCTCCCATGACTGAAGGACAATTTTAAGCTACTTTGCTGTGTCCTATTACAGTGAAATGAGACAGATGATAGCATTTCTAACATAATGAGATATCTTTAATATAATTTTGCTGTTAATCAATGCATTTTTTACAGCAGATGGGCCATTGTGCAATATAATTAACCAATATATTGAAAAACTCACCTGGATAGCTAGATGGAATTACAGATTGTTTGAATCTAATGGATGCCAACTGTAGTCTCTGGGCCTCTAATGAACACGGATTCTTACAGTAGCCTTGACATTGGTTCTGCTTCCAGGACAGGATGCTCTAGTGCTTTGTAGATTCTCTTTCTGTACTAGGAGACAAGCAAGAAGGTGGGGGGAGTTTACTCCAAAATGACCCTAATCTTGGAAACTTACTAACTAGAGCTCAACTGTAATCAACTGTTTGGCTACAAATTATGTTCCCACTTCCCTCATTCAGAAACACTTTCCACAGACCCTAGAAAATCAAACTGCAACTTAAAGGTTCAGAAATAATCAAGACCATCAGTGAGAATGGTGGAAAGAATGCAGACATTAGATCAGGAAACACCTGGAGCTAAACCTTTGTCCTTCTGCATTTGCTAGCTCTGTGATAATGGGAAAGTTTCTGCACTGCTCTGGATTTCAGCTTCCTTGTCTGTAACATTGAATCAGCCACCTTCCAGGGTAGCTGTGAAGAGATGCTATGTGACTAATACAAAATGCCCAACAAATGTTAGTTCCTTTCTTTGCCAACAAATGTGGAACGATCCCCTTCTCTGAGTTCTACAGAAATCAAAAATAAAGAGTGAGGGTAGTGGTTCCTAGGAGGACTTTCGATGCTAACACCCTGGGCAAACCAGGACATGTCGTTCAAAGGGTTGCATTTGATAAACTATTCCAAGTACTAAATATAAGGCTATTTGTTTCTTGTTAAAGTTATGAGTACTGATTGTTATTGTTTTGTGAAGTAGAGTTGAAAAATAGGTGCTCATTAGGTTGATCATTTATTTTTAGTCACATAATTGAAGACTGTAACTGCTTTTACATTAGTGATTCTTTATGGGACATTTGGCCATTCTGGAAACATTTTTGGTTATCATAACTGTGAGTTGTGGGAGAGTGCTCTTGGAGTCTAGTGGCTGGAGGCCAGGGATGCTGCAATGGACTTTCCATGCCCAGGAGGACACCTCCTCTCTTCTATTTCCTCTCCTCCTCTCTCCCACAACAAAGAAATATGAACCCAAAATATGAATAGAGCTGAGGTTGAGAAACATTTTTTCTACAGGCTAAATGGTCACTATTCCCTCTATATTTCTTCATAAATATACATAAAAATAGCTCATACCAAACATTCTTAGAAAATTAATGCCTACCCTTCTCAAACTATTCCAAAACATTGAAGAGAAAAGAAGTCTCCCAAACTCTTTTTGACAAGGACAGCATTACCCTTATACCAAAACTGGCAAAGACACTATTAAAAAGTATAGGACAATATATATCCCTGATGATCAAAGATTCAAAAATCCTCAATAGAATGTTAGCAAACTGAATTCAGCAATACATTAAACAGAGTACACATCATGATCAAGTGGGATTTGTCCCTGTGCTGCAAGGCTGGTTCGATATCCACAAAACAATTAACATGACACATCACATAAACAAAATGAAAATTGTATGGGCACATCAATAGATGCAGAAAAAGTATTTGAGAAAATCCACTATCCAGTAGTGATAAGCACTCCCAGTGAAATGGGAATAGAGGGAACGTACCTCAACATAATAAAGGCCATACATGACAAACCCACAGCTAATGTCATACTCAATGATAAGAGCTGAAAGGTTTTCCTTTAAGATCATGAACAAGAAAAGAATGTATACTTGCACTACTTTTCTTCTTCATGGTATTAGAAGTTCTAGCCTCAGCAATCAGACAAGAAATAAGTAAATAAAAGCATCCAGCTTGGACAGGAAGAAGTTAAACTGTCATTATTTGCAGATGACATGATATCACACATAGAGAAGTCCAAAGATTGTCCCCACACAAAAAACCCTGCTAGAACTGATAAATGAATTCAGTATAGTAGCAAGATACAAAATTAATATTTGGAAATTGGTAGTATTTTTATACACTAATAAAAGCTATCAGAAGAGAAATTAAAAAACAATCTTATTTGTAATTGTATCAAAAAGAAAAATACCTAGAAATAAATTTATGCAAAAAGGCAAAAGACTTGTCTTCCAAAAACTATAAGACAATGAAAAAGAAATTAAAGAAGATATAAATAAATGGAAAGATATACCATGCTCATGAACAGGAAGATTAACATTCTTAAAGTATCTATAGTACCCAAAGACATCTACAGACTCAATGAAATCCCTATCAAAATACTAATGGCACTTTTCACAGAATTAAAACAAATAATTCTAAAATTTATGTGGACCCACAAAAGACCCCAAATAGCCAAAACAATCTTGAGAAAAAAGAACAAAGTCTGAGGTATTGTGTTGCCTGGTAACAATGCATATTAGAAGTCCATACTAATCAAAACAGCATGATACTAGCTTTAAAACAGTCACATCAATCAATGGAACAGAATAGAGAGCCCACACATACATGGTCAACTAACCTGGAACAAAAGAAGCAAGAGATATACAATTGGGTAAAGACAGTCTCTTCAATAAACAGTATTAAGAAAACTAGACAGACACATGCAAAAAAAATGAAACTAGACCTCTTTCTTACACCATATATAGACATAAAGTCAAAATTAATTAAAAACTTAAATGTAAGACCTGAAAGCATAAAACATCTAGAAGAAAACATAGGTAATAAACTCTCTGACATTGCTTTTCACAATATTTTTTTTGGACATGTCTCCCCAGGCAAAGGAAACAAAAGAAAAAATAAACAAATGGGAATACATTAAACTAAAAAAATTTTTCACAGCTAAGGAGACCATCAACAATATGAAAAGGCAACTTACTAAATCATAGAAGGTATTTGCTAATAATACAACTGATGAGGGGTTAATATCCAAAATATATAAGGAACTTCCAGAAGTAGACTTCCAGCCAAGGTAGAGGCATTGGTAGATGTACTTTGCCTCCTTGCACAACCAAAAGAAAGACAACAACAAATTTAAAAACAAAAAATAACCAGAACTGCCAGAAAATTGAACTGGATGGAAGTTCCACAACCAAACAATTAAAGAAGGAACATTCATCCACACCTACGAGAGGGGCAGAGATGGGTAGACAGGCAGAGAGGACTCACGGCAAGGCAGTGGCTGCCAGAACCGGGTGAGGTGGTGGCTGGTAGACCAGGCAAGGTGGTGGCTGGCAGACTGGGCAGTCCCATATTTGTGTACGGACAAACTGGGAGGAATAACTGGGGAGTAAGACAGACAGCACAACCGAGGGTTCCAGCATGGGGAATTAAAGCTTCAAAACCTCTGACTGAAAACCCCTGTGGGTGTTGCAGTGGCAGGAGAAACTCCCAGCCTCACAGGAGAGTTTGTTGGAGAGACCCACAGGGTCCTAGGATGTACACAAGACCACCCACCCAGAGAATCAGCACCAGAAGGGCCAAATTTGTTTGTGGGTGGTGGAAGAAGTGACTGAAAGCCAGCCAAGAGTTGAGCAAGTGGCATTGTTCCCTCTTGGACCCCTCCCCCTCCATACAGTGCCACAGCACAGCAATATGGGTTGCCCCACCCTAGTGAACACCTAAGGCTCCATCCCTTACTACATAACAGGAGCACCAAGACAAAAGAAATGGAAAACTCATTTGAAAACATAGTGAAGGACAACTTCCCCAATCTGCAAAGGAAATAGACTTCCAGGAAGTCCAGGAAGCTCAGAGACTGCCAAAGAAATTGGACCCAAGGAAGCACACACCAAGACACATTATAATTACATTACCCAAGATTAAAGATAAGGAGATAATGTTAAAAGCAGCAAGAGAAAAGGAAACAGTTACCTACAAAGGAGTTCCCATAGGACCATCAGTTGATTTCTCAAAAGAAACCTTACAGGCAAGAAGGGGCTGGAAAGAAATATTCAAATTAATGAAAGGCAAGGACCTACATCCAAACTCTCTATCCAGCAAAGCTATCACTTAGAATGGAAAGACAGATAAAGTGCTTCCCATACAAAGTAAAACTAAATGAGTTCACCATCACCAATCCCTTATTATATGAAATGTTAAAGGAACTTATCTAAGAAAATGAAGAAGATAAAAAACATGAACAGTAAAATGACAACAAACTCACATTGTATCTCACATTGTCTCTCCTGCCTCCTACTCCACTTGGCCTCATTCTGAAAAATGTTGTTATCAGTGGAAAGGACCCACTGAGGCAATGGGTTCCAACTGAGGATGCACATGAGACTCACCCAGAGGTATTTTTAAAATATAGTCTTACAGCTCATCAAATCTGTTACATCTGAATCTCTAAGGATACAGTCAAGACATGTGTATTTTCCAAGAGCACCTCCCTACACACACATGTCCATTTCTGGTGTGTCGTCTGGTTCAGAACACAAATCCAGTAATAATAATGCAGGAACACTGGCATGTTAGCATTCCTCAAGCCAATGAAATGAATCCCTACTGGGGTTTAGGCGTCAGGGAGCCTTGAGTACGGTGGGAATAGCTTCGTGTTAGTGAAGTTTTCGGCTTCATAGAACTGAGTGCTATTTTTACCTACTTTTAGAACTGTTTTGATTCTGAGTCAAAGTCATTATTAAAATGGGTCTATATTTATTATTTTCTTCTGTATACTTTCTATGTCCCTCATATACATTATACACAATAAATTTCACAGCAAAAGCCTAATATATTTAAAATCAAGACATTGGCCAGGAAAGTCCATCAAAGGTCCAATTAATATGGAAGATGCCAGGGTCATTGTCCACAGCTCCTGTGTATGTACTTCAGGTCACGTCAGTACCGCCTGTCATTTTTCAGTCTTGTTTACACAGCTAACTCACATGCATCTCTCCACCTGGTCTTCCTTTAACCATAATCTTCCTGGTGACTGGCTTTAGGCTTGTAATGATGTTGACAGATTACTCCTTCAAGGGCATTGCTGCATAGTATTCTCTGTGGCCTACAGCCTGGGCAACAGCTGGGCACCTGTTAGAAATGCAGAATCTACATTTTTTTTAAATTTTAAATGACAAGTTTTTTTATGATTCAAGTTTCAGCTCTTTAAGATTTTATTTATTTATTTTTAGAGAGGGAAGGGAGGGGGAGAGGGAGAGAGAGAGAGAGAGAAACATCAATGTGCGGTTACTGGCGGCCGTGGCCTGCAACCCAGGCATGTGCCCTGACTGGGAATCGAACCTGTGATGCTTTGGTTCACAGCCTGCGCTCAATCCACTGATCTACGCCAGCCAGGGCAGAATCTACATTTTAATAAGATCCCCAGGTGATGCACATTCAAGCTGGAGGAGCACTGTTCTCATAAGTTTCCCCCAACACCCCTGAGGGGCTTCCCCCACCCACTCATATTAGTAATAATAGCTCAACAGTGCTGCAGTTCTCCAGGACAGAGTTCTCAAAATAGGGTCCCCATGCGAGTAGCGTAACCCTCACCTGGGGACTTGTTAGACATGCATGTTTCCAGGCCTATTTCAGGCCTCCGGAATCACAAACTCTGCAGGTGGCACCCAGTTATCTGTGTTGTAAAAAGTCCTTCAAGTAATCTTTGCCAGATATGGTATGGTAAAGTTGTTACAGCCCCAAAAAGAAGACAGTGAGGTTTGGAAGCGGTTCATTAATCTTGCCGCTCCTGGAGAGACACCTCATGCCATGCCAGGTCACAGGCGGAAACACCAAGTAGTCAGGAGGCAGGAGGCAGAAGCGAGTTAAGGTAAAGCCTTTACTGGGATTTCCAGGGGGTGTCAAGACAAGGCAGAGCAAAGAGTTTAGGACTGGCTAGTTTGAACAATTCTGATGGGCT
Organism: Tonatia bakeri; assembly: GCA_004024845.1. Lineage (NCBI taxonomy): Eukaryota > Metazoa > Chordata > Mammalia > Chiroptera > Phyllostomidae > Tonatia > Tonatia bakeri. The sequence goes on along the minus strand of PVIA01002310.1, from coordinate 102,785 downwards.
TAGGGCTAAGGTATGACCTCTAGTTACCTGGTACCTGGTCCTGGGATGATCCGGGCAGGAGAAATACTGGCTTGGTGTGTGAGAGTTAGATAAGGAGAGAGTTGGGGGCTCAAGTCGGGATTGGTTGGTTTATGTGTGAAGTTATTGTTAGGTGTTAGCTGGCCTGGGAATGTCAGTCTGTCCCCAGCCAGAAAGGCTTTTAAGATGTCAAAACATCATAATATACAGAACACTAAAAATACATATATTTACAATACATTCTGATGCATGCTAATGTTTTAAAATTACTTCTTTGAAACAGAAGTTATCAACCCTGGCTTATATTGAAATAATTTGGGGAGCTTTTTGGAAATGCCAACACCTGTGCCCTACCCCAGATTTTTTTTTTAACACATTGCCAGTGATTTTCATTTTCCATCAAGGTTAAAAATTGAGGCTCTGAATAAAGGTGAGTGTGGCTGATAAAGTATTACAGATCTAATCTAGGGTTTCTCAGCCCTGACTGATCGGGGGTGGGGGGTGGGGCGGGGGGAGAAATCCTGGTATCAACCTCTCCACCCCTAATTTGTTTAAGGTGGTTATGATGGATTATATTTTTTCAACAATTCTCACGATTCTAATTTGCAGACAGGGTAGAAAAGCACTGGTCAAATTTAAGCTTCATTTTATCTACAAGGAGTAAGGGATTCAGAGATTAAGTTTTATTTAAATGTATAAGAAAGAATTTAGGGTGCAAGGATTACAACTCCCAACTCCTAATTCCTAACCCAATGCCCTTTCCCCATATACGTAGCTCCATTGTCCTCTGTGTGCCCTTCACTTGGCCTCTGCCTTCACTTCTCAATTTTTTTTAAGGTCTCTAAGAAATCTGACCTTTATCCTCCAAGGGCCTAGGTACTTTGACCAAGAAATTTTTAGTGTAAAAAATGTGACTCGTGCCTTTTTTAAAGAATAAGTATGCATTTGACAGTACGTATTTTCCAAAATGTCTCCCAGGCTACATATTCTTCGACAAGGTGACCTTATCACAGCCCCTACAGAAGATCATGTCTAAACACCCTCCTCTGGAGTCTAGGCCAGGTTTGGTGAGGTGTTTGACCAATAGACATGGTGGGTGTCATTCTTCAACTGCCAAGGCTAGTTCATTAACAAGCATTGGAGGTTCCACCTGGGCTTCAGGAAATGTTTGGTCTTGAGACAATTCCCTGTTGAATCCCAGACACCGTGCTACATGTAGAGACTCTGTGTAGGCACTCTAGTCTACGACCTCAGCTGGGCTCCCAGCTAACGACTAGCATCAGTCTTATCAACCATAAAGGGAGTCATCTTAGCCCACAGCCCAGCAGTCTTCTGATGGTGGCAGCCCCAGCTGAAATATGACTGCAGCTGTGTGAAAAACTCCAAGCAAAAACCATCCAACTCAGCCCAGTCCACCTACAGAACTGAGAGAGAGTATAGCTCTTTGCTTTTGAGATGGTTTCTTTGAGCAGCAAACAAAAAACAAAAAAAAACCTAAACACCTGAACAATGGAATACAAGCAGAAAAAGTGTGGTGTTAGTGAGTTAGTAGTGTATAAAAGTTAATTGAAGGAAGAGGGTAGGGGCTGGGTGGAGGTGGGCAAAGGTGGGGAAACATCTGTAATAATGGGGAAAATAGGAATATCTGTAATAATGTCAACAATAAAATTAAAATTAAAAAAGTTAATCAAGAGAGTATAGGGTAGGTAGGTGGAGGGCAACAAAGATCAGGAACACAAAAATATATTTAAGGACTGTCAGAACAGGAGTATATTGCCTCCTTAGAAAGTCAGAGAGGTAATCACTACACTTTTCAAGTAATGTTTGGAAATACAAAGAATACATACATTTGTAAAATAATTTTTGCTAATAGTAAATTTTTTGAAATTACCAAAACACAGAAATTTAAAGATTAAAGAAAGTTAAGAATGAGGTTGAAAAGGAAAATACTTTCTGAGTGAAATTATAAGGAAACAAATTAATAATTTCCATTCCAACTTACTTTGGAACCTTGGGCCCTAATCTTTATGGTGACCACAAACGTCGCATCAGAAAACTAGCGAGGACCGTGTAGCCCCTCTGACACAGATTTCTAGAGGACAGTTTTCTAGGTGGATGGGCAAACAAGAGCATTTCCAAATGTCAGTTCTTTTCTTGGCTGGATAAACCCAGCACTATATCAGGAACTCAAGCTGTGACCTCCTCCTTTTCATATTTAATATTCTTTCAACAAAAATAATGATTATGAAATTGGATTTGGATGACAATTGCTTTTGAATCAAAACACAAAAAAGAATATTGCACAGTTTATTCTTGCCCCAATTTTTACTATAATACACCGGCTCTGCAGTGGCTTTCCCCATCAGACTACATTCTATCAGCATTAAAGCTGACACAAGGAGTGCAGGTGAGGTGGTTTCAAGGCGCCACTTTGTGACCCAGCTTGCCCCATTCACGTCCTGAATTGTCTCCTTTGCTGGTCTCTGGCTGAGTTTAGGTGGTTAAGTTCAGTCACAATGAAACTAAGGTCAGGAGTCTGTTCTCTGGGTGTGTACCTGTTACATTTTACGCTCTTTGGTAGCTACACTTGAGTCTTCTTGTAGGCATGGCCTATTTATCAAGAGAAAAAAAGTAGGAAACACCATAAATAAGGGAAAAGCTATTTCCCTGGAAATAACTACTAGGTATTTCTTCACTAAGCAGTGAAACACTGGTTCAGGTAAAACAGTCATCTAGCCCACCTGCCGCCAGTTTCCCTCCTGTGTGCGTCAGAAACCACTAGCACAGGGCCTGGTGGAAGTAACGCCTGCTGGAGTGTGGTTGGTCGGGGGCCTGAATGTCTCGCATGAGATGGACAGCAATTGAACATTTCACCTAAAATGTCATATGGTGTGCTTGAGTGTGACATTGTTATGTTATAGAATTACATGCTTATGATTTTGTAATAAAAGAGTTTGTAAAAAGGGGGTGTTGTTTGTGCCAGACCCTGTATATTATAGCTTTCCTTCTCTCTGAGGCAGAGCACAGCTTCAGAATCCTTCTGGACACAGTGACCAGACTACCGTCACTCATTCAGAGGAAAACTTTTTGTTATCCTTGTACTTTACAGCTTGAGGTTGCATCAAGAAGTATGGTTTTGGTATGGTATTTGTTGAGGTGACCAATGTCACCTCAGCAAATTCAGTAAAAAAAATGGTGACCCTTTAAAACACAGAGAAAGGGGGGAACAATTATAACTAGCTTTATCTTTCTTACTGGCTTTCTAAATTTGGTGGGCTGTATACTGTGTTAGATATTTTATAAAAAGTAATTTTAAATTGCACAAGTTAGTTTTCCTTTAAAAATTGCAAATACTCCTGGTATCACATATTGTGTGAACTGGATCCTATGGTGGTAGTTAAGATGAAAAGGCCATTTCTCATAACAAGCTCCAGAAGTGTCCCTAACTTTTATAATTTTTTTCAGTTTATGAAAAAGGATTACTAGAAAATTTCTGTTTAAAAAAATAAATGTTACTTCTTAGATGTATCCATTCATTGGCACTGAGCCACTTAGGACGTCCATGGCAATAGTCGGGAATGATTTCTTAAGCCACACAGAACCTCCTCAGAAACCAGTGCAGGACCAGGGCCCACCCACAGCCCCAGCTGAGTAAACAAGTGTCTTCAGAGTGGGTCTGGACAAATCAATTAATGCAAGGCAAAAAGTAGCAAATACTTTTTCCCATTATTATTTTCAAGGTGCTTTGCTAGTCATCGTGGAGAAAGTGAGGTATTCAAGTGAGCCTTTCCCTGCAGAAGTTTGTAACAAACTGAGGGAATTATGCCTTGAAAAGGGAAACGATTGTCTAAGGCAGTGCAGCCTTGAAAAACGACTGTACAAGTCAGGAAACCTCAATTATTGTTCAGAGAGGAGTCAATGTTCACCTTCCCACCTCCTCAGGGGAAGCCAAGACTGATGAAGAGTCCCGGTCCCGGTGACTACAAGGCCAACTCACTTTCAAATCCAGAATCTGTCCATTGTTATCTACGTGATCTTGAGTAAGTGCAAGGTCATAGAACATCTCTAAGCATTAGTTTCCTCGCCTGTAAAATAGGGGTGATAACACCAAAGTCTTCTCATAGGACTGCTGGAAAGATGGAATAAGGTGATGTATAGAAAGAGCTTAGCGTGAGGCCTGTTGTGGAGCAGGTGCTCAAAAAGTTACATTATTATGTGATCATTGTGTTGCTAGGTACCTCAGAAAACTACAGGAATTAAAACGGGAAGGTTGTGGAGGACAGTATCCTTACAATTGTGACCCATTTGAAGGTTCCCCAGACATTGGACCTCTCCACTCTTTGGTAATCCTATATGGACAGTCGATTCCATAATTTCACACACACACACACACACACACACACACACACAATATGAGCTGAAGTAATCAAGAATGGCTTTATGTTGAAACCAGTCCTTCCATTGTGTTTGACTAACATCTGGACATTGGATAGGGGAGAAAGAAAATATAAGCAAGAACACCGTGGGGCAGAATGCGTCTGGGGGACAGTAAAGAAGCTGATCAGAGTGGACCCTACTGGGGAGCTGGCAGGAGCCATGTCACAGCAGGCCCTGGATAAGCAGCTCAACGAAGTGGAGACCAACCCGGTCTTTCCCTAAAGTGAATCCTGAGGTCAGACAAATCATATTGTGCGGCTCCCTTCACTCATAGCCATTAAGAATTTGTGGCTTCAATAGATTTGTAAAAGAAAAAAATATTTATACAGTTAACACTTCCCATTATTCTCTACACAAGTGTCATGCACTTGGATCAGAAGTGATGCCTTTAAAAGAACGTGAGAAGAAAATGTCTATAACTTTTAAGTCTGATAAAACTTGGCATACCTTTTCTCTTCACACACAGTTTGAAGGAAAACCAGACTCCACAACTTCATTTTATTTTTATAGTTCATATATATTCTTCAGATTGAATCTGCTCGCCTCATTCTCCCCATTCAGAGGGTTTCACCTGTCTGACAGCAGTTCATTCATTATCGCACAAATGGACATTATGTATGTATGAGTAAACCGATACTCTGAAAGCTTAGGTTGCTTTTTCAAGTGGATGTAGACCCTGTACCCAGGGTTTCGATATAATTTTGTTTGACTCTAAAGTCTGTGCTCTTTGCCCTGGAACACACCACCTCCTCTCCAGGTACAAGAGTCAAACAGGTGATCAGACATGATTCTGAAAAAAATGAAGGGGCCAATAACATAACATAAGTTCTAACATAAGAAAGCGGCATATGGAAATCAGTGTTCTAAGAAAGCTTCAGAATTACCTTTCAGTATTAAGGAAAAAAAAAATGATTTGAGGAAGAGAAGAGAATCAACAGATGCCAGCTAACCACTTTTGCAATAATCCAGGTATAATGTAATAAGCTCACAGTCATAAGAATATAAAGGAAAAAATATATGTGTGTGTGTGTGTGTGTGTGTGTGTGTGTGTGTATAAATAGTATTTCGAAGAAAAGAAATTTCAGGACTTCGTTGAAGATTGAATGTTGGGCAGGGAGAGAAGAGGAGAGTAAGAGGTAACACCAGGATTTCTCATGATACTTATGACATTTTATTGCTCGCTTTACATTTGATAGCCCTTTTCTCCTCATTATAACCCTGGGAGGTAGAAACCATTCCACTCCCACAGATGAGGAAACAGAGGATCCCAGAAGGTAACCACCTTCCAAGGCCCTTAAAGCTAGCAGGCACGACTAGTTCTGCCTGAGGGGAAAAGCCACGCCCTTCCTTAATCGCTGTGCTGCCCTCCTTTGGAGGCTGGGAAAGCGCGATGCCTCCGTCCTGTGGGGAGAGGTTGTTTGCCTCAGTTTCTGACGTGCTGAATTTGAGACTAACAGAGTAGCAGCTATGTGGACACACTATGTGGTGTTAACTCACTGACTGTACACTTTTATAAATCTTCCACAGTTTGACCTTATTATCAAAGCGTGTCTTTGTGGAGAACCCTTTTTTATTATTTAACATTTCTTTAAACATGCTTAAGTATCAAAGGGTGACGTGCAGGTAAAGTTAATATGTTTTAAATTTGAATAAGAAATAATTATATTCCTTTGAACAGCATTTGGCCTACATTTTGGACCTCAGATGTCTGGCCACTTATAAGTGTGTGTGCATAAGGCAGCAGTGCTTGACTAAGGCACACCAATCCTGGGGGGTGCAGGGGGAAGAGCCTCCAGGTAGAAGTTTGAAAAGAAACCAAACTTAACTCAAAGAATCAAGAATGTAAACACGCCCAAGTTTATTCTGTGGTAGAGGGAGGGGTTTGTCTCCTTCCTCAGCCCCAAGGGCAGAGAAGCAACATCGGAAGAAATGAACACCAGTGACTGGGGAGCTGGTGGTATCCTTTCCACCTGCAAAGAACATGCTCTAATTCACGGCAATCTGGAAACCCAGCACAGGAAAGAAAATCACCCTCAGGTTGTGGTGCGTCTATTATTCTAAAAGTATATTTTTCCTCCTTCTCAGACAAGGTCGCATCCTTTAGCCTGAAGACAGAAGTATGGGACAAGAAGGGACAACCCAGCTACTTTTGCTGAGTAATTATTTTGTGTTGTAGCACATTGTACAGTGTTCTGAGGAGCCCAAGTCATTCTGAAACGAAACTTAAACTTGGACCGAGCCGGGAAACACCACCTGTAGAGACCCACCGCTCTCTCTGCCGGGCCAAGCACTGCTCTGCCTCCATCCCCATGGCTCGGTGATCTCAGGGCTTAGGTTGAAGAAAAACTCTGAGGAAAATCTTTGACTTACACATCTGTAACTATGGGACTGGAAAGTTTAGCATATCCAGGAAATATCTTAAGAGTAGTTATTACAGGAACTATTGGCCCTCTGGGAAATTACAGGATTTCTTGGATTCAAGTTTTGAGTGTGAGCCAGAGGTAGATCTAAACAAAGAAATATGGACCGGTGACTAGGGAAAGACTCCCTAACCTTTCTTCTCTTAAGATGATTTATCTTATTGTTTATGCTTCAGTTTCTTAAATATGTAGCAGAGCTATTGCCCTGTTCTAATTCGTTAATGAAAGTGGGCCAAAATTCCACTTTCTTCTGTGACATCTCCTTCGAAATAAAATTTAAACTTTAATATGGCCCACCCCTTCTACCTCATTCCTGGTCCTACCCTCAGTCCTACGAGCCACTACAAACTCAGTGACCTCATTTAAGTTTTTGCACAAGCTGTTCCCACTGCCCAGGCTGGCCTGGCAGGCCTCCAGCTTATTTGAAAGGTTAATTCTTACTCATCTGTCAAAATTCAGCTCAAAGCTGCTGCTCCAGACTGCCTTCTCTGGGGCTCCCCTGACTCCCATCAAAGAGCTTAGTCCCCTTCTGGGCTCCTTGAGCAATCTGTGCCCACCTCTCCCACAGCACTGACACTGAATCACATTTGTCCGTTCCTGTGTCCAGTACGACCACTAGACCACAAGTTCCCTGAGGCCAAGGATGCTGTCTAGTACTCTAGGATCCCCCAAACATTCTCTTTTTCTCTTTCCATATATATTATTTATTATTTATATATGTATAAATAATATTAGCAACTGACAGTCACTAACAAGGGTTATGGAATGAATACATGAATCAATACAATTCAATACATACTTTAAAACAACAGTTTGGTATCAGAAAGTTAGTACAACCCAAGTAGACACATCATAATGACATGTGATTTAAATAACAAATTTGCTTCTGTAAAAGACTTCTGTGCTTCCAATCTTGCCTTCATCACCCTTTTTCACTCTGACACATAAAATGCTCTTCTTTCTGAACAAAAGCCATTGTGAGCACAGCCCTTCATGATCTGGCCTGGATTACATCTCAGTTTTGTTCCTCCCACTACCCTGCCCCCACACCCCACTGTGGCCATAGCAATTCACTTGCCCTTCTCAGGGCACATGGTAATCACCCCTTTGCAGTGCCCACACAGAGGAAGCATTCAGTCTATGTTTGCTTAGTAAGAAGAAAAGACCAAGCACCTCGTGATATATTAAAGCTTACAGGCTGCAACTGAGTGGGGAAATCTTACCTATGTTTAGGTTCCATAGCTTATCGTATGCCAGGCACTGAGTAAGATACAAAGAGAACAAAGATGGATAGAGCATGGCCCCTACCTCATATAAATTACTGTATAATGGACTAAAAGACATGTAAGTAGATAATTTCTTTTAAAGTGAATGCAATAAAATAAATTGACTAAAGTAAAACAAAAGTTTGTGTAGTTCAGAAAAGACTTCCTAGAGAAGACAATTCTTGAGCAAGTCTTGAAGGATGAATAAGTCTATCAGTTTAAGAAAGGGCACTTCAAACCAAGAGTGACTGAAGGCATGGAGCGTGAAACGGTATGGCATAAGCTAAAAGCTATACATGATATAAGAAAGGGATGGTGGTGGGCTGAACTGGAGCAATTGTAATACAGATGGAGGGGAGGGGATCAGTGCAGGAAATGAGTAGCCTAGGATCAGCATCCTTGATGATGATGGAGTTGTAAGGAATGGGAGAGAGAAGACAGAGTTGTAAGGAATGGGAGAGAGAAGAAGTAATGAGTTGACGGAGAAGGAGCAGCAAATTTGGGGAATGGGGAAGAAAGAGTTTCAGTTTTATCACGTAGAGTTTACCTATCTCACAGACATCAAGTCACTGTTATAAGCAGTAGACAGTCTGACATATAAGCAGATATATGTGCTGGCAACCCAGACTCAGAATCAGAGTAAGAAATCTAAGACCATAAGAGCAAATGAGATTGTTTGCCAACCATATACGGAAGAAGAAGCAAAGAACCAAAAATAGAGCTGAGGGTCATGGGGAAGAATCCAGGGAGGAACAGCCCAGGAAGATGATCAAAGAAAGCCGGAAGGTTTTGCATAACCAGCAGTGAGTAGTTCATCAAAGTCAAGGGCATAGAGTTTGCAAGAAAAAGAAATCAAGAGTTATAATTGCAGCAGTATGGTCCAAAAAGATAAGAACAGAAAAAAAATCGTTGGAGTTGGCAAGATACATGCCATTGGGCTGACACTTACATTGGCGGGGGGATTCAGTGGAATGACAGGGACTGAAGCCAAACTGCAGAGAATTGCTAAAAAAAAGGCAGGTGAGGAAGGGGAGGGAGTGAGTGTAGGATGACTCCTAAAGAAACCTGAATGAGAAGGGAAGAAAAGAAATAGAGTAATATTGGAGGTGGGCAGGGAAGAGAAATAATGGTTCCATTGTCACAGGAAAAAGTATATTAGGATAGGAGAGTATAAGCATCCTGGGAACTTGGGAGAAGCCACTGATGACAAAAAGGTGGAAGACAAAGGAAGCTCACTAAACAGGACCTCCTGTGGCCTTGCGTGGTGTCTGTTTCTTTTCTTCTCCCTCACAGCACAGTGTCCGACAGGGGTATCCAATGTTTGTCAACTGAATAAATGAGTGAGTAATGATGAAGCAACACCCCAGAGGAAACCAGCAGAAAGCAGTCAAAGGACTAGGGTGAGAGGCTGACCTCCAAGAAGAAGAAAGACTCTTCATTCTCTGAAACAGAAAGAGATGAGGGGAAAATGGATTTCCAGGTCAGAGCTTTCTCACATTAATAGATTAATTTTAAAGACTGGGGAATGCAAGCAGTGAGTATTTTAAAACTTCTAATTAAGTGTTATGAGTCATTGTTTTATTTAGTGTTTCAACATTTCTTGAATGGACATTTTCAGGAAGGTAAAATATATTCTTTCTGGCCTTCTAGTCCATTTTACTATCGTATCACTAAAGACAAGAAACCCCTTAAAAACATAAATCTTGACATTTTTTACTTAATTTTTTAGAGAAGTTTTAGGATTACAACAAAATAGAGAAAAAGTTAGAGAGATTTCCTCTATATTGAATGCCCCAACATGTACATAGCCTTTTCCATTGTCAATGGCATTCAGCAGAATGGTATATTTTTAAACCAAGAATGGCACATCTTAATCATCCAAAGTCCATAGTTTATTGTAGGGTTCACTGTTAGTGCTGTGCATTCTGTGGGCCCAGACAAGTGTGTGATGACATGTATTTATCATTATAGTCTCATACAGACTATTTTCACTGCCCTAAAAATTCCCCACCCTCTCCCATTTATCTCTCCTCTTTCCCACTCCTGGCAACCTCTGATCTTTTTATTGACCCCATAGTTTTGCCTTTTCCACAAGGTCATATAGTTGGAATCATACAGTTTATAACCTTCGCAAGACAGTATATATGTGACCGTATAACACATGTTTAACCCAAATTTGCCTTCAAAATGGTAATTGAATGAACTGGAAATACTTCTTGAAAACATCTGCCTCCTGGTTCAGGAGCAGATAGCATCAGGGCATGGCAAAGTAGGGAAGTGTTCCCAACTTTCTCAAATCCCTTACCACATCATACCTCCACGCCCTGCCCCTCCACCTGAAACTCTCTTCTGCTCGTCTTCACCTGGCCAACTCTACCCGTCCTTCAAGATCCAGTCAAAGGCCAGTTTACTTACAAAGCTTTTCCCAACTCCATACTCACCCTGCAGTGATCATTCCTGTATTATATACTAATTTGCTGTATTATAATTATGATGAATCAGCTGAGTTCAACCAAGCATGGCTTTTCATGTTTGTGCCCCCAATACCTACCACACACAGAGGCTTGGGTCCAGGGTAGAAGCCATGGAGGTGGTGAAAAGTGCTTGAGTTCAGGTTATATTTTGAAGACAGAGCCAGTGGGATTTGGTGCTATCAGCTGGATGTGCATAGTGTACAAAAGAAAGAGAGGAGCCAAGGCTGGCAATGAGGTGTTTGCCTGAGCAACAGGAAGCGCAGTTTCTGCTAATAGACGTGGGAAGACTGCGGGAGGAGCAGGGCCGGCATTCGGTTTTAATCTGAGACGCTTATTAAGCGCCCAAGTGGAGAGGTTGAGGGGGCAATTGGACATATGAGTCAGAGCTTCAGGGAAAAAGGCCTGCGTTCTATAAACTTGGAAATCATCAGTATATATGTGCTATTTAAAGCCATGAGACTACATGAAATCTCCAAGGGATAAGCACAAATAACCAAGAGAAGAGGCCCACAGACTGAGGCCTTGGGCACTCCAACACCAAGTGGGCAATTCCGACGTCCACAGGGCATGACATGTGAAGGAGGAGGCCAACTACAAGGGCACCAGGACGCAGCACTTGGTATCTTGAAAGTTAGATGGGAAAAGTGGTTCGAAGAGGTGGAAGTGATCTCTCGGGAAAGTTCACTGAATTTCAGAGAGGCTGCTGACAACCTTATAGAAAGGTTCTGAGAGAATCGTGAGAGTAAAAGCCTCATTGGAGTAGGGACAGATTACGGTGGGAGGAGAGGCCTCAGGGACATCAGGTGTTGACTCCTTAAAGGAGTTTTGCTGTAAAGAGGAGGAAAAAAATGACACGGTGGCTAGAGCGGAATCAGCCAAAGGCTTCATTTGGTTTTGATATTTGTTTTTAAGATGGGAGCTATCGTAGAATGTTCCACATTACCAAGAATGATCTAGCAGAAAGGAGGAGATTAATGATGCAGTAGAAAAGAGCCGGACTGAGGTGCTAATTGCTACATAATTGATAAGCAATGTCTTTGAGAAGTTTAGAATTGATGGGATCTAGGAGACGAATGAAGGGACTGGGCTGAAATAGGGAGGGACACGGAGAGTGCAGGAAGGAAAGTGGGAAATGGTTACAGGCAGGTCGGCAGGTGAACAAGTTCCCTAATCTCATCATAAAATGTCCTCAGATAACAGCAAGGAGATGAAGGAGGTGATAAAAATTTAAGGAGAGCCCTGGCCATTGTGGCTCACTTGACTGGAACATCATCCCGTAAACCAAAAGGTTTCAGGTTTAATTCCGGGTCAAGGCACACACCTGGGTTTGAGGGCTCAGTCCCCAGTCTGGGCACATATGAGAGGCAGCTGGTTGATGTTTCTCTCTCTCTCTCTCTCTCTCTCTCTCTCTAAAATCAATAAGCATGTCCTCAGGTGAAGGGAAAAAGTCATTAAAAATTAAGAAGAGGAGATGTGAAATAATTGTCTAAGACAGTATTCCTTAAAATTTTTTAGCACAAAAATACATTTTACATCCTAACCCAGCACATATGTATATGTAAATATGGGTACATACAGCTGAAGCAAACTTTCTGTGAAATAATATTTACTTTATCATATGGTATGAACTCTATTACATTCTAGTCTGCACTAATCTATTCCATTTTTTAAATGCACGGTTTGAAACTTGGTGAATAATTCGCCTAGAAAAGTGGGAGAAGGGATGGACGAGGGAGACAGGACAGGCAGCCAGGCAGCAGGATGGATCCACGTGAGGATAATGGAGACAGATTTCACTTGAGCCCAGCAGCCACGCTGTGGGTTTTTATCCAGTCGTGTTCAGCTGCAAGGAGGCAGGTGTGAAGCGAGCAGAGCGTTAGATTTAACTAGGATTGGGGTTTTCCAGACACAAGGATGAAGCAAGGACATCACGAGTTGGCAAGGGCCTTCGTACAACGTCAAAGCATGGGAGCCAGGCCAGGCCAGGCTGTACACTGAGGGGGACTGAGAGGAGAAAATGTGGTCAGGTCTATGGAGGGAAGGTCTGGTGGGTTGGGCAAGTGAGCTGGAAAGGCAGGGTGTGGTGGTAGGAATGCGGGTGCTTGAACGAGGTTAATGCTGTTTTGGAAAACACAAGGGCAAGGATATAACCATGGGAGAGAATGACTGAGGGAAGGAAAGGGACAAGATCCATGGAGGAGAGGAGGCTACGGAACCAAGAGCACAAAGTGTTGAAAGGATCGTTTATCTGGGTACTGAAATAGCTAAAAATTATTACAGGAATTGTAAGAGGAAAATGGCAGTGAACCAGAAGCTAAATATATTAAAGAAATTAAGGGAAGAGTCAGGAAGTAGATGACTGTGGGAAGCAGGGGCTGTGGAAGAGTCTGAAGCAGGGACTTCAAGGTGGGAGTTTTCAGGAGATGGAAGGGAGAAGGGCTGGTCAGGATGGCGGTGAGGGGCTGGCAGCACCGCTTGGGGTCCAGTGCGCAGGCAGGAACGCAGCAGGGGAGCGAGAGCAGCAGGGAAGCAGGGTGCTCACCAAGAGCCCGGTTTCCACTGAGCAAAAACCCTAAGATGAGTATTCAGAGAGGTGGCGGCCCTGTGAATTTTGCATCTGACAGATCCTGAGTTCCAGAGAGCACAATCAAAGGCTTCCAAAGTGGGAAGGGCAGAGAAGTGGGCCTGGTTAACAGATGTACGGAGCCATGTGAGGACGAGCATCTAAGGGGCAGGGAAAATTGCTTCCCCTCTATGGTCCTTTAGAAGGTGTCAACAGAGTTGACATTCGTATTATACTTTTTACCACATTTTAACCTCTCCTTCTCTTTTGAACAGATCTCATTCTTTAACATTCTTATTTTTTAAACCCAGAAATAAGTGCAACAAAATTTAACAATCTAGTTGAATCTCATAGGAGAAACTTCCCACTTGACATTAACTCAAGAAAGAAATGATTTAAAATTTTTGTTAGAAAGCTGGTAAACACTAAAATAGTTGAAACTTGGTGCTTGGAATTAGTACTTCACTGAAGATATAAGCTTATTAAGGACTTCCCACAGACCACATAAAGTTCACCCAAGGATATGGGAGTATTCATCCAAAAATTTTTCAAACCTTACTTTGTGTATACTGTGAACAAAATGCAACATGGGCTCCACCCACTGGACATTTCATGTTACTGCAATGTTACCTTTAAACATTTGCAAATAGAGGTTTTCATTCATTCAATGTTATTCATTATTGGTAAATATTATTTGTTGACTGTCTTCTATGTGCCAAAAACTGTTATGAGCCCTTGAGATACAATAGTGGACACAAGAGGCAAAACTTTCTTTCCTTTTGGAACTTAAATTTTAGTGTGTAAAATTTCTTACTTTGTTCATCATAATAAACTATATAGGTCATGTCAGTGTAATAAGCATCCTAGATAAGGCTGAGCCCTAAGGCTTTAGGAAATTGGTGCATAAAAGCAAAACAAAAGCTTTTTAATTAAAAGTTACCATTTTTTAAATTTTCTAAAGATAGAAACATCAATTCACCTTTAAAAGGCAGGTATTCTCTGTGGTAACAAAATCTCATCCTGTGTGCTCACTACCCCCTTGCATTTTTTTAAGATTTTATTTATTTATTTTTAGAGAAGGGAAGGGAGGGAGAAAGAGAGGGAGAGAAACATCAGTGTGTGGTTGCCTCTCATGCACCCCCAACTGGGTCCCTGGCCCACAAGCCAGACATGTGCCCTGACTGGGAATCAAACCAGAGACCCTTTGGTTCCCAGGCCAGCACTCAATCAACTGAGCCACACCAGCCAGGGCCCTCTGCATTTTTTAAATATATAATTTTATAAATCTTCTACATATTCATTACTTATTTAAAGATTCTACTTATTTATTTTTAGAGAGAGGGGAGAGAGGGAGAAAGAGAGGGAGAGAAACATCAATGTGAGAGAGAAACATCAACTGTTTGCCTATCCCATGCCCCGAACTGGGGACCTGGCCTGCAACCCAGGCATGTGTCCTGACTGGGAATTGAACTGGTGACCCTTTGCTTTGCAGGTTGCCACTGAGCCACTGAGCCACACCAACCAGGGCCATTACTTTTAAAATATGGTTATTTTCACTTTCTAAAAACCATATCATGCTGTATGTGATCAGGGGATGGCTTCCTTTTTAATTTGGTGTTATATTGCTAAGATTCTCTGTGGTGCGAATGTACCACAGCTCATTTTCCCACTCTTCGATTGACAGGCACTCAGGTCGTCTCCAGGTTTTTCTTATTTAAATAGCGCTGCTGTGAGCCTGCTGTGCACGTTCCAGCTGGGCGGGCACTAGAGGTCATCTTCACTATATACTAGGACGGAATGGCTGAGTCACGGGAATAAAAATGTTTGTTTTTTTTCCAAGATAATGACACACTGTTGTTCTGAGTGACAGAAACAAATTATGCTCCCTCTGAAAATGTATGAGGGATCATTTGAAACCAAATCCTGACACTTTCATGTTTTTAAATTTGAGCCACCTAATGCTTACAAAGCGGCCTTCACCCTGGTCTCCATTGGCACCATGAATGATGTCAAACATGTCATCACGCTTTGCCGGCTGCACGTGGACCCTGCTGTGTGGACAGTTTGTCCGTCCTTCCCCTCGTTCTTATGTTGTGCCATTCATGCTTCCCTTATTGTTTGAAGAAGTTCCCAAAGTACTCTCTTCATTCTTTACTTCAAAATAATTTAAACTTAGAGAAAAGTGGAGAGAAAAATACAAAGCATTGCTATCATAAATTATCCTTTATCCACTTTACAGCTGTTAACATTTTATCACATTTTCCTTATCCTCATTCTCTATGTCTTTCTCGCCTTCTTTCTCTCTTCCTGCGTGCGTAATTCTTTCTCTGAACCACATCAGAGAGCAAGTTGCAAACATGGCATCCCATTATTAATCAGCACTTTAGTATCTATTTCCTAAAAACAAAGATGGACTCCTAATAGTCAAATGCAACCACCAAAATCAAGAAAGGAGCATTGATACAATGCTACCATCAAATTCACACACGCCACTCATGTTGCCAACTGTCCCAGCAGTTCCTTCCACACATCTGAATGTCATCGGGGCCACGTGCATGTACTTGCCAGGGGGCCTGGCTCGTCTCCTTCAGCCTGGGACAGCTCCTTGGTCTTTTGTCTTGCATCATCTCAGCACTTTGAAGAGTATAGGACAGTTATTTAGTAAAATGTCCCTTCTTATGGATTTGCCTGGTGTTTCCCCATAATCAGCTTTAGGTTATGCCTTTTTGGCCAGAATACCACTGTAGGGATTCTGCCTCCTTCTCAGTGGATCCTATATGGAGGCATGTGATGTCGGTTTGTCCCATTGCTGGGGAACTTAACTTTTATGAACTGGTTAATTTGGTGTTTGCCAAATTTTTCTACTATAAAGTTATGTAACAAGTGTTTTGAACTTATTAATGTCTAGTAATAGACATTTGGGGGTATAGTGAGTCCTCACTTAATGTTGTCAATAGGTTCTGTGATTTTTAAGTGAAACATGTACCAAAACAAATTTCACCGTAGGGTAATTGATTTAAACAAGAGTTAAGTTCCTGTGGCATTTCATCAACATTATAAATAAACAACATTATTTGAGGATCAGCTGTACTTCTTACAATGTAAATATTACCCCATCTCTACCCTCATACTGTTGCACCATTGTCTTAATCACAGCTTTGCATTAAGCTCTGATAAGTGTTTCAAGAAGTATCTTAGCTGTTTTAGGACTTTTACTCTTCCATATAAATTGCAAAATCAGCTTAGCAAGTTCTGCGATTTTGAATCAATTGCTTTGAAACTACTCAAGTTGGGGAGAATTGGCATGTTTATGACAGTATCTTCTTTCCCATAAACATCATATGTCTATTCATTTACTTGGGATCTCTTTTATATCTCTTAATAAAGTTTTATAACTTTTCCTATAAGGTTTGCTTCAAGAAATGGCTCAAGTTTCATGGGATATAGAGCTGACATTTGGGACAGAAAGGATATGAATTTATAACCTTTATCTTGGACTGGCAGTGAGCCTAGACTGAACTGGTCTTGGATCAGGTCAACTGGGAGTGAATATTGAAGTCGCATCGTCACATCTATATGTGACAAATACTTAAGATTGCAGGTGAGCTCTTTGCTGTGTTTTGCAGCCTGAGGAACCAAGAGCAGCAAAATCTCCTGTGACGCCCTCTACAAGGCAGTGTGGGAAGTCCTGCAGGGAGCCAGCACATGGGCAGGAAGTTAATGGAGAAAGTAGGGCTGCAGATCGGCTTGAAAAACTGAGGCCCTCAGGCACCATCAGGCTTAAATCCACTCCCCGTCCCAAGGTCTCCACGTGTGCGCTGGAGGGCCAGCAGCACACTGATGAGGCCAAGGCTGTGGACATATCGAGGTGCTGAAGAAACCCAACAAGAATAAGAAACTGGTCAAGAAGCTGGCCAAGAAGTATGATGCCTTTTTGGTGATCGAGCAGGTCCCACAGGTCCTGGGCCCCGGCCTGAATAAGGCTGGCAGATTTCCTTCCCCACTCACCTGCAATGAGAACATGGTGGCCAAAGTCGATGAAGCACAGTCCACGGTCAAGTTCCAGATGAAGAAGCTGCTGTGTCTGGCACTGGCTTTGGTCACGTAAAGATGACAGATGATGAGCTTGTGCACCATATCCACTTAGTTGTCAGCTTCCTGGTGTTGTTTCTTGAAAGAACTGGCAGAATGTCGAGGTGTAATATATCAAGAGCATCCTGGACAATCCCAGCTCCTGTACTAAGGCTCAGCTTACGAAACCATACTGCTACCAAAAATACTGATGGTAAAATGTGTTTGAGTTTAGAGACTTCAAATGGAGTTGAAGCATCCACTACTTCCTCCCACTCTCCTGACCTGAGAAGTCGGTGGGAGCTCGAGTGGATAAAGAGACTGCCAGGATTCAAGAGAAACCGCAGAAAGAAGGACCTTGGGCCAGAATTCTGTTATCCTGCGTGAAAGATCATTGTCGTGTGGGAGAGGATGTAGCACTAGACAGTGAGGACTGTGGAATCAATCCAGGATGAGAGGTGTGGGAGGGGATATTTAGGAAAGGAAGCAACACCCAGGAGGAAAGATCTTTGAGTAGAAACTGATGGGCCATTGCTCCATGAACGTCCCCTTGTCATAAGCCCACCTGTTGTAAATTGCCAGTCACAGGTGTGTCCCAATCAGCAGATAAAGAGATGGTAAAGCAAAATTCCCTGGTTTCTGCTGTTGACACTGTTTCACAGCAAACCCAGAGTAGGAAAAAAGTTTAATGCAAAATGGAAAGAAGCCTTGCTAGTGAGCTATAAATTCAACCATGACCAACCCACAGCAGTTTAATATCCCAATGAGCACAGCCTCCAAGACAGGCCAGTTTCACGAGGGTCAGCACCAGGTGATCCCCGTGGTTTGGCCTGATTCAGGCTAGCATCCAGAACACCAGGGCATCAATGGGCTGGTGACCTCGTGACCCTGCTTTGAGAGTCGATCATCAATCATTGGGAGTTCTGTAAGATTAGACAAGCAGCTGAGAAAGAGATAACAAGGATGTTACCTTGTGAAAATCAAAATGCCTAAGGAGGACTCGTGCCCTTTAAGGAGACCCGCCACACCTCTGCCGCAGAAGCAGGCCAAGGGGGTCCCACGGGCAGGGCCTGCCTGTCCTCAGAAAACAGTTCTGGTGCAGAACTGTCTGGTGCTGCTTCCTCCCACAAAAACTTAACAATCAAAGCTCAGAAGTGATTCCTCTAGCCTGAAATTTTGAAAGTAGCAGTTCGTTTCCCACCACAGCCATCAAAACTTTGAAATGTTACATTTTAAATAATGTAACTTACAGGTGAGCTTTTCAACATAATTTAGCTGAAAAATGTACTCCCGGGTAACTAAATGTATTGACCAATTGCTTAAGCCAATTAAAGGCCGCTGCCTAAAATGAGGATTTTTGCTTTAGAGTGATATTTTTCTTTCTTCTTCTTCTTTTTTTGACAGAAATTAGACACAGAGCCAGTTTTCTATGGAGGCAAATTCATGTCCGACTACACATCTCCTGCCACAGCTGCAGCCCCTTTTTGCGGGAACTCACCGTGTGTCCTGTGGGAGGACGCGGCCTCACAATGCGACTAGATTTAGAAACTATCAGATATGCTTTTATTTAATTTCGGCATGTCGAAAAGAGCTGCGGCATAGAGGCATCAGTTACAACAACAACCATGGCCATCAGAAGTTAAACCAAAATATATTATAGTCGGGGGGGAAATGCAGTTCAAGTCAGGAAAGGAAAAAATGAGACAAGAATCCCAGGGAATTCATTTGAGTAGTCAGAGATCTAAAATGATTGACAACAGGTCCAACTGATAAAATATTTCTGCTGTCTAGTCCAGTCATGTTTTATGACATTTTATGGTTATTTTAGAAAACATGATATCCATGAGTGCAAAGAAATTGAAATTTATATTTTTAGACACATAAAAATTCATGCTGTATACTCCTAACAGTTCTTATCTCCTTGAAGCAAGGGTGAGAAAGCTCAGAACATTTAACAACTAATAATCTGACTTGAGACTTATTTTTCCTTAGTCAGTCCAGCTAGTGATCCTTGTAAACCACCCCCAGGACACTGTAAGCACTTCATACAGAAAATGTATTCTACCACACATGAGTACATGTGGATAAACAAAGGTTCTTCCTTTTCATTTTTCCAACAGACCTTTTATAATTCTGATGTTGCATATTCCATTTTCAAAGGCTTTCATTTGTCCCTCTGAAACAGACACAGAGTTCTGTAGCCCTCTAACGTCCCTTCCAGCCGCCACACTCTCTCTGCCATAAGTGCCGGCTCGGGCAGGGTGTCCACGGAAAGGAGCCTGGGAACCTGCGATCAAAACCCAGCCGCACCGCTTCTTCACTGAGCGGTATGGAGCACGTTATGAACCGGCCTGAGCCTCATTTTCCTCTCTGTCTATCCACCTTTCAGCGTGGCTGTGTGGATTTGAAGTAATGTGTGTATAGCATCCAGCCCACACTACCGCTCAGAAAAGCGTGGCTGTTCTCGGCACCACGTTAGCGCTGCCCTGCGTGGATACAATGCTGCCCCATCCAGCTACGTTTTCCTCTTTGCTAACTAAACAATCTGTCCATTCCTTCTGACACGACGCTTTCACAACTCGTTTATGCTGTGCAGATCTTTGGTTTATTTTTAAATTAGTAATCCTCTTTAATTTGCTTGATGTGTGGCTTGAGTTTTAATGCCACATTATTATTTGAATAAACTCGTGAAATATAAGGCATCCTGGAGGTCTCTATAGGAGCCAAACACTCACAGAGGTGGGGGGGGGGGCATGATGGAGTAGAATAGGGTTCCCAAGGGGACTCTGGGAATGACCTAGTCCAACCAGAAGAAGGATTTGGGAGTCAGAGAGCCCTTGGCCCTTTCCCTTGCTCTGCTCCTTCATACCACGTGACCCCGACAGGTCACCTTCCTTCCCTTAGCCTAAGTTGTCTTGCCTGGAAACCTGATGTAATGATACCTGCCGCATGGATGCATTGTGAGGACTGGATAAGATAATGCACAGTAGGGCGAAAGCAGGTTTACAGTTAGTATGGGAAATAATACAGTAATAGATAAATAATAATACAGAATAAACTGTGTCGTGCACACACAACTGTACACCTACCTTTGCCCCATCCGTGCACATCAGACGTGTGGCTGAGAGTGAGCACTGGGTAGGTGACGGCGGCAGCCGCATCTCCACATCTGAGATGCTGAAGGACACAAGTCACACATTTAGTTTGTTCTGCTCATTTCTTTCACTGACATGTAGGTGATGGTGAGGATGGCGATGCGCTGTCTATGTGAGGCAGACAAAGCATATATGCCCTGTAACGTGTGTCTCATATGACTTATTTAATTGAGACTGTTCGGTTCTATTGCAGCAGATGAGAAAAAGCAAGGAGGATGGGTGAAACTCACGCAATGCCCTAAATAAAAATCGCAAAGCAAGTGGCTGTGAGACCCCAGCAGCATTCATGAGATGCGCTGCTAACTGTGGGTAGTTGGCGGTCAGTAAGACACATTATAAAGATAGAAAGAATGAAATGTAGGGTTTTTAAAAGATGGAACACTCAAGAATGTTTATATGAAAGGTAAAATAATTGAAGGATCAAACCATAAGGTAGAAATCAAGCCATCTGAAGACTAATGTGTCATCTCTAAATTGGCCAGCCACTGGGACCTCATTCTGGCTTTGCCTGCACTCTAGACAAGGCAAGACCGCAACCAAAAAAGCAGCCAAAACCCAAGTTCCTGTGGACAGTGGCCAGAGCCAGCACCTGAGGTCACTCCTGAGCAGCCACATCCTTCTCTCCTTCCCTCCCTCCCTCTCTCCTTATTTAGCTTCTTTCATTTTTTACCCACAGCCCTCTTTTTCTTATCTCAGGAACCACATGTGAGTCCACTTGGGGCTCTGCTCTGAATTATTTTTCTGCTCTAAAAATTAAGGTTTTGCTCACTAAATCCAGCTTACCACTTGGGCTTTCCAGAAAATGACATCTCTCCTGGGAGGTTCCTCAGTCCTTTGTACTCATAAACCCCTGGCAGACCCACCTCACTAATTAGGCAGGCATGTTTTTACTAATCTGAATCCCATTGGTAGACAAGCATTAAACATAAGCCCCAACCTCTTACTATGTCTGCATAAAATGATGTCTGAACACCTAGGGAAAGCATGGTAACAGGATTGTTCTGTTTGGGGAATGAATCAGGGATGTCTGGGTCATTTTTCCTCCATGTCCTCCTTCATAGTTCTCTCCCAGCTCTCTCAGGCAATACTCACCATCTCGTGTTTCCTTCAATTGAGCCTGAGGGAAAATGTCAGGTTCTTCAGAGTGAAATGGCTCAAAAAAAAAAAAAAAGACTTTTTCTCTTGCTAATATTGCCTGCCAGAAAAGGGCGAGGGAGGAAACCCTTTCATTCTGCAATTAAGCTTAAGTATAAAGAACCAAGATTTATGTTTCTTATATACTTGTAACTCCTTTCATCCCCACCCCTCAGCAAGCAAACAACCAACCAATAAGCAAACAAACTAGCAATCCACAAAGGGCATTTACCAGATCCTGAAACTGGAAACTCCATAGGGTAGACAGGCAGTGGCCTGGTCTCATCTGGGCTCTGGCTCTATTTTTTCCACAGCTCTCTTGGATCTCCTCTCTTCTTACTGACTTAGTCTTCAGACTAGCTGCTGTCACAATGACAAGATAGCTCCCGCCACATCCAGAACAGCAGGATTCCACGTTCACCTCAGGAAGAGGAAGGCTGAGGTTCAGGACAAAAGTTCTGAGCTTTACTCAGATTGGACCACCCTCTGGCCAGGATAAAATCATTCACCGATTGGCTTAAATCTGGGATCCCTCAACCAATCCCTGTGGCATGGAAAATGAGATTACCCTGCTAGGGATAAGCAGATGGAGGGGGGTCAATTGCACCAAAACCACAGAGCTGTTACACAATAGAGGAACAGTGGTTTCCCAGAGAAAATTTGGGCACAATTAGAATGAAAACATGGGATTGATGGTACATAGGTGATAAACGACATGTATTGCACCCACAACACAGTCTTCACAGAGTGGAGGAGGTCAATATACTCCTGAGGAATGTGTCATTTTATGAAGTTTTATCAAATAATTTCCTCTAAGTTCACTATTAGCTTACTGAAGATTAATCTCCTGTTGCCTCATAGCAGCATCAAGCATTTTAAGACAAGATGGAGTCATTTCAGAGAGACTAACACAATTCTGTCTCCTGTTTCTTGAATGCAAACTCTTAAAAATGATTATTTAATGTTTCAATTTAACTACAGTTTTTGCATTCAAAGACATACCACTCACTTAAAAGAACAAAGTATTTCAGCAGCTTCATCTTCAGTACTTTTCTGGCTTAATCTTATTTCCATGTTGTGTTCCTATCAAAGTTAATTTCCTGGTGTAACATGGGATGCAGCCTTCCAAAATTTAAGTCCATTTCCAACTGAGAGTTTTCCACATTTCGAGCATATTTTCTGCCAGGGCCAAGTAGAATCAAAACTCAGGGGATATGACTTTGTATTGTTTTATTCTCATTCAATGAATCTTTTCCTAGCAGTCCTCTGGGGGCTCTGCTGCATCTATTACCAGCTCCTAATCAGAGGGTCTATGTACTTCAACTTATAATATTACTTTCTGCTGAGCATGATACGTGGTTGGGTCAAAATATCCACAATTTGAATTCTACTAATTCGCCACATTTACATTTCCTTTTCAGGAGAGCACTCAACTAACCTTTAGGGTGTGGTTGCACCTCAGTAGTAAGAGCAGTCTGGTTTCACAGGCTGTTACACGGTCAGAACCAATGGGTTCTAAGGTAGCTGAAGTTTTATGTTTGCCTTTGCCACCAAGCCCCATCTGAGCTATGACTCCTGACCAGAGCTGACTGCTAATTTTAACATCTTTTAGGACCTGAGATGGGGGTATAGAAGAATATGGGAGTATTTTAAAATGTACCCAGAATCTGTTTTGATCAGGTAATGTAAGGTACCAAATACAGAGACAACTACCTTTGAGAAGAGTTTATTACTTAGTTCCCAAGAGCAGAGGCATGCTATACCACATGGAGCCACATGGGTGAATCTCAGGGTCAGTAAGGAGGCAGGAGGAGTGAGGGGAGTGGAAGCATGGCCCAAAGCCTTTATTGTAGTTTTTACAGGAAAGATAAAATGGGTAAGACAGGACAGGCAAGTTGAGCAAGCTGAGTTTTGGGTGGTTTAATAAGTTCTGAGGGCTCTGAGCTCTGAGTGGTCTCTAGTTGTGTAACTGGCCCTGAGTGATTTAGGACAGGGAAAATATTGGCTTGACATATGAAAGTCAGATAAAGGAGGTGGCTAGCGATATGGCTTTTGGATTGGCTGGCTTGCATATGAAAGTCTCACAGGCAAATTGTTTACTATCTCTTGGAATTTGCTAGCCCCAGAAGGGGCAGTCTCTCCAGGACTAGCAAGACCCCAAGATGTCAAAGCCACATAAAATACAGGAAAAAACCCACAAGATTAATTCAGTGAGGAGAAGGGAGAAGACATAGGTTGGCATTTGTATAGATTGTGTAAGAACCAGGGCGGGATTGGGACCCAAGATGGCAGAAGAGTCAGTGGAAGCTACATTAACCTCCTCCCAAGACCAAACTGGAATTACAGATAAATTATAGAAAAATCATCCTGAATAACACTAGCTGAAAAGGAGCTTTATAACCATGGACAGACAGAAGTTACATCACCACAATGTGACTGGTACCAACTGCAGAAGAGGCACGAGAGGGCGCCAGGCAGCCGCTAAAGTTCCACGGGGCATTTCAGCAGCCAGGAGGTTCCCCTGAAAAGTGTGGGGTCTAAACCTCAAGCTGAGATCCCCAGTTAACAGCACCAAAACCAGGATAGGAACCAAAATAAAATGTGGCTATGAAAAGCAGCAGGATTTCTGTGAGACAGCTAGAAACGCAAAGAGCCTCTTAAAAGGCCAACACACAAAATTTTGTTTGCAGCCACTTACCCTGGGCTCCAGCAGAGAAAGGGCAGAGTAGACTAGAGATTTGTGAAGAAAGTCTGGACCTGGTGGCTGTGTGAAGAGAGCTGAAGGAACAGCTGCCAGGATCCCTATGTTGAGTCATTCCCCATACTGCAGGAGCCATGTTTCTCAGGTAGAGCATTCTCTTCAAAGCAGCATCAGCCTGAGGGGAAGCAATAGCCCCTCCCACAGGAATTACTCTGTCCCACCCTGTGGTGCTTAAGCCAGGATGCTGAGGAGTACAGCTGGAAGACTTCCACTCTTTATACCTAACAGAAAGCCTGCAGGTGTAGGTGAATCTCTGGGAGCTCTGAGACTTTAGCTGACCCTCCCCCAGACCTGGTACTGGTAAAAACTAGCCCTGATGCACATCCTGGCTCTTTCTGCACACACCCAGGCCCAAAAAGACAGCACAAATGGGATCACTGTTAGCTCCAAACAGGTTGCCCAGGTCCAGACACATGCAGCCTCTGACATAGGTCTGTACCAGAGTTTTTGCAGATCTAGCTAATACATAGAAATAAACACAAAGAGGTAGCCAAAGTGGGTGGCGGGTGGAACAGGCCCCAAAGAACAAGAGAATTCTCTAGAAGAAGAAGTAGGTGAAATGGAGGCAAACAATTTCTTCAGATACAGAGTTTAGAGTAATGATTATAAGGATACTCAACAGCATGAAAAAGACATAGAAACCATAAAAATGGACCAGTCAGAAATAAAGAATATAGTATCTGAAATAAATAATACACTGGAAGGAATAAACAGTAGGTTAGATGAAGCAGAGGATCAAATCAGTGATTTGGAAGACAAGGTAGAAAAAACACCTAAGCAGAGCAGAGAAAAAAGGAAAAAGAATTTTTAAAAATGAGAATTTAAGAAACATTTGTACAACATGAAGTATAACAACATTCGCATCATGGGAATACCAGAAGGTGAAGAGAGCAAGCTAGGGATCAAGAACCTATTTGAAGAAAGAGACACAAGTCCAGGAAGTTCAGAAAGTCCCCAAAAAGTTGGACCCAAAGAGGCCTACACTGAGACTCATCACAATTAAAATGACAAGGCTTAAAGACAAGGAGAGAATTCTAAAAGCTGCAAGAGAAAAGCAGGTAGTTACCTACAAGGGAGCACCAATTAGACTGTTACCTGATTTCTCAACAGAAACATTTCAGGACAGAAGGGAGTGGTCTGAAATATACAAGGTGATGAAAAGCAAGGACCTACAACCAAGGGTATTTTACTGATCAAGGCTATCATTTAAAGTCGAAGGAGAAATAAGGAGCTTCCCAGACAAGACAAAGTTAAAGGAGTTTGTTAACACCAAACCAGTACTGCAACAAATGACAAAGTGCTTGCTTTAAGAAGAGAAGGAAAAAAAGAAAGAAAAAGACACAAAAGAAAATAGTCTAAAATAAAATGGTGCTAAATATGTATCTATCAATAATCTCCTTGAATATAAATGACTTAAATGCTCCAACCAAAAACAGACTAGCTGAATGGAGAAGAAAACAAGACCCATACATATGCTGCCTCCAAAAGACCCACACCAGATCAAAAGATATACACAGAAAAAGTAAAGGGATGGAAAAAGATATTTCACAAAAATGCAAAGGAAAAGAAGGTAGGGTAGCAGTACTTATATCCAACGAAATATACTTTAAAATTAAGGCTATAGTAAGAGACAAAGAAGGATACTATATGATAAAGGGAATAATTCAACAAGAAAATAAAACCCTAATAAACATATATACACCCAACATAGGAGCACCTAAATATGGGAAGCAAGTATTGATGGATATAAAGAAAGAGATCCACAGAAATACAGTCTTAACTGGTGATTTTAAAACCCCTTTCATTCCAATGGACAGGATTCAATATTCAGATAGAAAATCAACAAGGAGACAGTGGCCTTAAATGACACACTAGATCAAATGGATTTGATTAATATCTTCAGAGCATTTCACCTCAAAGCAGCAGAATATACCTACTTTTCAAGTGCACACAGAATGTTTCCTAGGATAGACCACATGTTAGGACACAAAACAAGTCACGATAAATTTAAGAGGATTGAAATCATATCATGCAACTTCTCTGACCACAATGCTATGAAACTAAAAATCAATCACAAGAACACTGAAAGACACACAAAAACATGGAAGAAAAATAACATGTTATTAAATAATGAATCGATCAATAATGAGATCAAGGAAGAAATCAAAAGATACCTTGAAACAAAGGAAAAGGAGGACACAACAATCCAAAATCTGTGGGATTCAGGAAAAGCAATTCTAAGATGGAAATTCATAGCATTACAGGATTACCTCAAAAAAACAAAAAAAGCTCAAATAAATGATCTAACTTTACATATAAAGGAACTTGAAAAGGAACAACAAAGTACAAAGTGAGTGGAAGGGACTAAAGTATAAGTGAGAAATAAAGATAAGAGCACCAATAAATGAAATAGAGTCTAAAAAATGATAAAAAATCAATGAATCCAAGAGCTTGCTCTTTGAAAAGATAAACAAGATTGACAGACCTTTAACCAGACTCATCAAGAAAAATAAGATAGGACTGAAATAAATAAAATCAGAAATGAAAAAAAGAGAAATAACAACTGACACCAAAGAAATACAAAGAACTGTAAGAAAATATCATGAACAACTAAGACGCCAACAAACTGGACAACCTGGATGAAATGGATAAATTCCAAGAAACACATTCTTCCAAAACTAAATCAGAAAGAATCAAAGAAAAGAAAAGAAAAAAGCAAACAAAATATAACCAGAAACATTGAAATTAAGAACAATCTAACAATAACCAGAGAGGAGAGGGAGGGGACAATGAGGAGGAAGAGTTTTCAGGAACTACTATAAAGGACACAGGGAGGAAACCAAGCATGGGGTGGGAAGCAAAGAAGGAAGGGGGGTTCGTCTGGGGTGGGGGGAAGTAGTGGGGGGAAAATGCAGACAACTGTAATTGAACAACAATAAAATAACTAAAAAAGAAAAAGGAAGAACCAAAGAATCTGAATAGACAGATTATACCTAGTGAAACTGAGGCATAATAAAAAAATTCCCAACCAACAAAAGCCCTGGATCAGAAGACTTCCAACGCACCCCTATGTTCATTGCAGCATTATTTACAATCACCAAGGTATGGAAGCAGCCCAAGTGTCCATCAGTAGATGAGTCAAGAAAATAATTATGGGGCATTTATACGAAGAAATACTCCTTGGCTATAAAAAAAAGTTTTACACTTTGGGATAGTATAGATGGACCTGGAGAACATTATGTTAATTGAAATAAGCCAGTCAGAGAAAGACAAATACCATATATTTCACTCATATGTGGAATCTAATGAACAAACTGAACTAACCAGCAAAACAGAGACAGACTCATAGAGAGCAGACGACAGCTAAAGGTGGAAGGAAGGTAGTGGGGGAAGGATTGAGCAAAAAGGAAAAAGGAGTCATGGACATGGACAACAGTGTGGTGATTGCAGGGAAGAGGGCAGTGAGGAATAAGAGGACTAAATCGCAATGGAAAAAAATACGATTAAAATATAGATATATTTTTTTAAAAAGAAACCAGGGCAGGCATGACACACATGAATCACATCTCTCCTGGGCCACTGCTGGGCTTCCATGACATCCTTCATATTTGCCTGACCACTTAATACCCACTTTACACCACCTTGCTCTGCACCAGGCACCCCTCATAAAGAACTTCTATTCATACCCAACGTACAGCTCACCAGGCTGTGGGGTCTTTTTTCAAAATGGTTTTACATGGAAAGCAACTAAGCAACTGTTCTTACATGAGGGTAACTTGGCCGTCTTCCTCCATCTTTCTGCCACTTGCATTGGACAGAGATATATAGAATTAAAGAACTAAGTCTGCCATGAGAAAACACTCTATCACTGATACTCAGCCCTCTCCCTCAGCCCTGTACCCACTCACTAAGTCACCAAGTCCTGCTGATTTTACCTTATAAATATATTTTAAAATCTGCTTCCTACTCCGAGTCATCCCTGCTGCCCCAGCACTAGGTCAGGTCTTCGCTGTCTTTACTCTACATTAGGGCATTTACCTCATAAATAATCTTCCTGCCTCTGGTCTTGTGTCTCTCAAATTCACTCTCCACAGGGCTGAAGAAATTGTTTAAAATATAAACCAAACTATGATATCAATGGCTACATCCCTTCAATAGCTCCCTCGTCTGCAGCAATAGTTCTCAAACTCTTCAATTTACAGACCAGGATAATTTTTTTTAAATATTAGAAACTTACAGAAAGGTGCCAAATTTGCATTGTTAAAGAAGGTAATTTTTTGAAAAAACTGTCTTCTGTCAAAATCCTTTCATAAAAGAAAATTTTAAACTACACACACACACATAGTGTAATCTCAGAAGAATGGACCATCTCTTCCATCGAATCAATTTAACTTTGTGAAGAACTCTCTATGCATCCCCAATGCGGTAAAAATCTTGCCTCACCTTGGCTCCAGTCTGCAGAGTCTAGCTCAGGTACCAGGCCTCCTGGATGCCGTCCCAGCCTAAGCTCCAGCAACTAACTCTTCGTGGCTCATAGCTCACCCCCTCACCCACCACCACCACCAGTGGGACTTTTCTAACCTTCCCTCTGCTCAGGCTGCCTCTGTGGATTGTGCACAGATGGACTACTGCTTCCCACTGCCTTGCCTCTGCTTTGCTTGGCTGCCTTTATGTATCCCGTAGCCTCAGAAAAGGAGTTCGAGCCTCAGAACCAGTGCCTAACTTTTTACCTACTTGTTTAGCCACCTTAGAGACAAGTTCAAGTAATTCAGTAATACCGTGTGCAAATCAGTACCATAATTCCTAGCATATTTATCTATATTTTGCCTGGCGTAATCATCTGCCTTTCACCTCTCTCGTTCACTAGATGTCAGTTCTCTAAGCCAGCAGTCAGGGATGGTGTGTTTTCTTTTTTTATGTCAGTAGCTTCCAGCCCAGTGACTCTTGGCATAATATGGGAATTCAAAAACATTTACTGACTGAAAAGTAAATTAATGGTTATATTTCAAAGAACTATGCAATGATGAAAAGTCTAGTTATGAAGTCATTCTAATTTTTCAGAAGAAAGATAATGCATAAATTAAGTTTTATTGGGCATATTTTAACTTTGGTCCTCTCTAGGTAGGTAGAACCAACTGATAAAAACAGGACAGTCCCACTCTGGCCTGTGTGCAGCTGAATTTGTCGGAGCGTTGTCCCTGAACTGAAAGGTCGCAGATTCTATTCCCAGTCAGGCACACACCCGGGTTGCAGGTTCAGTCCCTAGTCAGTATGGGAGTCAACGGATTGATGCTTTTCTCTCACACCGATATTTCTCTCTCTCTCTCCCCCACAACCTGCTCTCTTTCTCTACCCCCCCTTCCTTTCCCATCTCTCTAAAATCAATGACCATGTCCTCCAGTGAGGGGGGTAAAGTTAAAAAAAAAAAGAAAGAAAGAAAAGGAACCCTGGCTGGTGTGGCTTAGTGGATTGAGCACCAGCCTGAGAACAAAAAGGTCACTTGCTCGATTCCAAGTCAGAGCACACACCTGGGTTTTAAGCCAGGTCCCCAGTTGGGGGTGAGCAAGAGGCAACCACACATTGATGTTTTTCTCCCTCTCTTTCTCCTTCCCTTCTCCTCTCTCTAAAAAGAAATAAAATTTTTTAAAAAAATAGAATACTCACTTTGGCCTTCCTCCCTCCCACTGCCCCATTTTTCATTTCATTAACTCAAGAAGTCAGTCAGTACTCTGCCTGTTCCCTCACCTACAGATGTCTTGCCATCTGGAAAAATTTGAGGATGGGGAAGTTGCACTTATTGGTCTAAGACTTTCACAGTCAAAAAAAAATTACAGAGACTAAACGTGCTTTTGTTGTTGTGTTAATGCCTGTCTCAGTGTAATGCTTATTCTCTGAAGAAAATGTCTTTTAAAATGATTTACTGGCCACGGGATAATTATAAAACACTCAGTGGGAGTTTCTGAGCAAGCATGCTTGCCCTTTTCTGGGAAGGTGCTTCGTTCTGCCTCAGAGCTTCATTGTGAAACAGGGGATTTCCAACCCTGTAAACTGTATCAGAGAAAGCAAACTGCACCTAGTGATTATCCAACCTTGGTTTTTCCAGCTCCCACAAGTATGAGGGCACACATGAAGAAATGACGGAACGTGAGGGCTCTGGAATCACTTTGTTTGAGTTTTAAACCTGCATCTGCCACCTGCTGGCCAAGTGTCCTCAGACAACTTACTTAAATTGCATCTTCCTCAGACATCTTAAACAGACAATGAGGACAAATCAGTATGGACCTCATGAGGTTCTTGCTCTTTTTCCTGCCTCCCTGAAGAATTCCACCTGCCACAAACAAACGAAGTGCACTGGCCATTTAGCTGCTCCGAAATTGTTCAGTTTCTTCTTTCTGCTCCAGCTCTGTGACAAGTTACCCCCCTCACCTCCCAGTGTCCTCCAGCTTCCATAGTCTCCCGCCCAGCATGCCACCCACCACTGTCCCAGCGGAGCCCCTTAGGGGCCAAAGCTGATTTGGGAGAGTGGTATGAAGTCTCAAGACATTTACCCTAGTGCCCTAAGGTCTAACAGAGGTTTTGTAAAATAGCTCTTTCAGATTCCACTTATCACTGAGTCCATGAGGATTGGACTAAGGACGGAGATGAAGGACCAACAACACAAAGTGCTCAGAACTGCCCCTCACTTTTGCCTTTCTAGATCAAGCTAGGGGTGCCCAGAGGTGAGCTCAGTCCCAGGAAATTCTCTGGTCACTCAAAAAAATATGTAGGCATCTGGAGCCTGCTAATTTTCTGAGCATACCTTGGTGAGCACTCTGACGGTCTGGCCAGGCTTCTTCTGGAAAGCAGAGGTAGAGAGTAACAGTGAGAGGTTAGTAAGAAGTCATGCTTCCCAGTCTGCAGATGTTATTTATTCCAGAAAAAGCCCCAGCCCTTCCCTTCTGTGCCAATACCCTTTGTTTCTGATTCAACTCGCTACAAACCCTTATGCATTCTCAGCCTCTCCCCTCCTCTGCCCCTAGGACCAGTAGAACTCCCTTTTCAGATGTCCCATGGGTTTTTACTATTATGAATGTTGGGAAAACCAGAGGAACAAGTAAAGTTTTAGTATACTTTTAAAAATAAACAATAAAGCTTGCCATTAACATTCCACAGAGAGTCAAGAACTATCTTTAGAGATACAAATTGTCTTTATTAATTTTCTCACAAACTTTGTCCCCCTCCTTCCAGACCTGTGTTAGCCTGGGTTCTATGGGCCTGAGTCTCTCTCCCCTGGATATAAAGCTTCCTTTCCAATGCTTATTTTACCTTCTTTTTTTTACCAAGCCCAGCATAAGCAGAAATATAAGATAGGACTAAGTTAAGAGAAAACTATCATTCTCTAAGAGAAAAAGAAGAGAAATCTTACATTTCAGAGAAAACATCAAACAACTCTTGCACAGGTACCTTCCTTCATCACTCTGCTTCTTCGTAGATGGTACAAGGGCCCTGTGAGGGGACGCCGCACAGGTAGATGTGTGGCAGAGGGCAAGGGTGAGATGTGGTGAAAGGCGAGTCCAGGGTTACTGTTACTTCGGCTGCTGCTGCAACTGACGATGATCATCATTCCATGGTAATGATATCTCTCATTTATTGAACCCAGACATTTGACATTATTTGTATGTTCACATGAGTCCTAATAGATCTATTCACTTTTCACATTCAAAAACTCTAGTCCAAAGCTAGGAAGTGGTAACACCGTAAGTCAAATTCAGTATTGCCCATCACCAGTGGGCTGCTGCCTGACTTGACAATAAAAGCAGCATCCACTGACAAAAAGAGAGCAGATGTTGGAAAATTTGCTCTTCTCTTGCTGTCTCTCCTTCATGTCCAGACGTTGCCTGTAGTAATGGTCAGCACCGATGACAGTGCTATGTTATAAAACACTCAAAAACTCAATAGCTGAAAACAGCAATCACATGTGTGCCTGTGTACAGGTCAGCTGGCCTGAGCCGGGTTTGGCTGAGCTTCACTCCAAGTGCAAGTTTGGATTCAGATCTGTGCCACTCACCCTCCCAAAGCAGAGGGCCAGCTGGCACATGTTTTCTTCACGGCAGTGATGTGAGTGGCGGAGGGCAAGCCTGACCACACAAGCGCACTTCAAGCCTGTGTTTCTATCACATCCGCTGACATCTCATTGGCAAGACTCACAGCCAAGCCCAAAAGCAAGCAGAGGAGCAGAGTCACTTCACCAGGAGGCCATGGCGAAGGGTGTGTAATACTAACAGGCCAGCACACAACCCACTGAGCCACACCAGCCAGGGCAAATTTCTTTACTTCTTTATCATATGTGTTCTTTGACTAAACTGTAGCCTGACTGAAGTATAACATGTTCAATATCAATACTTGGAAAACTCAGGTTTTGCTGGTTTCCAAAAGCTAAGAAAGTTTTACATTCCCCTGTTACTATATAAAAATGTCAGCTAATTGGCATTTATTGGTTCAAATAAATAACAATAATCTCAAGGAACTAGTTGCTTCTTACAAAACACCAGAAGGAGCAAAGCATGAAGCACTATTTTTTTTCTCTTACAATGTTTGTAAATGATACTGTGGTTCCTGGCTATTTTCCCATAAGCCTTTCCTGAAACTTAACAGTAAACTATTTTCTATTTTTCAAGTAAATATTTAATCAGTTATTTGAAATACAATATTACCCCAGATATTCAATGGACAGTTTATAAGAATCTCTGATGTTAGCAAAAAAGTTGTATACTGTCCCCAGGTATAATTCCATATGAAAGTGGTTGGAATAAGAACTCTGGTCTCCACAGAAACAGTGTGGCTTTGTAGAAAGATCTCTGGTCCCAGCTTTGCCATTAACTAGCTCTACGACCTTGGGCAACTCATTTTTGTGCAACCGAAGGCTTTTAACAATCTGGCATCAACCAGCTTCTCAAGAAATATTGTCAATTTCTCACTTTAATCTTTCAATCCAACCCACTTCCCTTCTCCTTCTCTCCTATCTTTCTGCCTTTTCGTTCCATTATTTTGCAGAACAATTCATCCATTTCTTCGCAGGCTAAACCCTGGAGAGCCTTACTTTTCACTCTCAAAGGAGCCTTCAGGCCACTTTCTAAAACAAGGTGACATCTCTCCTGATATAAATTTTCCATGGTGCCAATGTATTGAAGTCTTCTCTTTTAAGAGTAGCGACTTTTTCTTTCACTTTGTCAGTACAATAATAATAGGTTTTCAATGAGCTTGTTGAACATATGAAAAATAATTCTTGCTTTTATACTTACCATGCTTTAACCACTAATCTGACTTAAGCATTTTTACAAGTTCTCAGTACTTATTATAACCCTGCTAATGAAGAATCAGTGAAAAATGAACTAACAAGAAAAATGGAGGCAGGCTCACACAGAGCAAGCTGACAGCTGTTAGGGGTGAGGGGTGGGGTGATTAGGGGCTGGGTGGAAGGGGTAGAGGGATTGAGCAAAAGAAAAAAGAGAGGAAAAACTGATGGACAGGGACAACAGTACTGTGATTGCTTCGGAGGGCTGGGGTGGGGGACAAATAGTGATAGAAGGAGACTCGACTTGGGGTGGTGAACCCACAGTACAGTGTATAGATGATCTGTTGTGAAATTGTGCACCTGAAACTGGCATAATTTGGTTAACCAGTGTCACCTCAATATATTCAAGAAAAAGGGAAAGAAAAGAAAAAGAAATAGGTTACTATGGAAAGCCAAAAAATTTTTTAATTAAAAATTAAAATAACCACACTTACAGCCCTCTCAATGCAATGATGCCATGCCCCTTCGATGAATTCACATATAGTACAGAAAAGTCCAAATGCCATAGTGTGGCTTTCAAAGCCTTCCACAATCTGTCTTTGACCAATGTTTTCAGCCTATTCCTCTCTTATATTTATTTTATGCACCAAATAACCTGGGCTGTTGGCCATCTCTCTCAAATACCCCCTTGGCGTTCCCATTCTCTGTCCCGATGCTCTTCCTGGCACCCATCTGTTCACTGGAAATTTTTCAAGGAAAACTCTTCCTTACAATAGAACAAAAAATAAATACAGGAAACAATTAGGAAGCAATCACCATTTTGTGACCATGAAGATAAAACTGACTCAGGCAAGAATCATCAAGTGATGATCAATCTAGAGGATGATAATTTATGAGGAATAGGCCATTTAAGATCATCTGAAAGCACCCCCCAAATTAATTATAAGAGTAGCTAGACAACTGAAGAAATCAAAAAACACCCTAACCAAGTAATCAAAATTAATATCAGTAAAGAGCAAATACCATGTACCTCCAGATTTAATGTCTTAAAAGAAACACAAATTGAGAACATTGTAGAAAATAACTAGCCTGCATTATTTTAAAATGCCAAATTTGTTATTACTTAAAAATGTTGAATGTAAAAATACAAAAAAAACTAAGGACCTTTCCCAGTTTAAGAGTTTAAATATATCTTTCAAAGAATCAGTGAGAGAAATGAGCTCAGAGAATTTCATTTTTGCAAGGCCACATAGCTTGTAAGTAGTAAAATCGGGGTTTTAAATCCACATCTACTTGATATCAAAGCCTCCATTTTCTCATCTACATAAAAAGGAGGTTTAATCAGATAATCAGTGATGTTCCTTGAGATCCAAGTTTCAGTGAGTCTGTGTGCAATAAAGGGTCAACTCAGCAGACTCAGCTTATCCAAACCCTGCACATTCCAAAGAAAAGTTTGGCCCTTGACTGGCCCTTGAGGAGTTATCTCCCAGGGACCAGTCAAGACTGGCCTAAGACTCTGGAATATCCTGCCTGATAAGAGGATATTTGTTTGCCTGGGATCTTAGGCCACTTCAGATAGTTTATGCTAACAGGCTGTGATGGGGGGACCGTGTGCCATGCGGCATCATTTTGAGACTAAGTAAATAAGGTCAGCCATGTGAGTGATGAGCCACGCTGTAGTAACCAATCCCCAATAAAAAGCATGGACTCCAAAGTGTGGATGGGTTCCCCTGGCAGAAAATACGTCGAATGTGTTGTGACACATTGTTGCTGAGAAAAGGAAGCGTGTCTGGGTAACTCTCCTGAGAGAGGACACTGGGAAGCTCACATCCGGTCTCTCCTGGACTCTCCATAGGGGCCTTTCCCTCTGCCCCTTTCGATCTGTGTCCCTTTCCTGTAATGAACCGTGACAGTGAGTGCAACTGCTCTTCCGAGTTCTGTCAGTCCTTCTCGCTAATCATTTTACTTGAAATGGTCCTGGGATTCCCCAGACACGTTGTGGCTATTCTCTTTATTTATTTTTATTTTTTATTAAAGTTATTGGGATAACACTGGTTAATAACATTATATATATTTCAGCTGTACAGTTTATAATGTAGTGTATGTATACCGTACTGCTCCCACCAGAAGTCTAGTCTCCTTCTGTCACCATATATCTGATCACCTTTACCCTCTTCATCCTCCCCTCCCGCACCCCCCTCTCCCTCTGGTAACCACCATTCTGTTGTCTGTATGTATGTGTTTGTTTTATTTGTTTTTTTTATGCGTTCTGTTTTATATCCCGCATATTAATGAAATCACACAGTCTTGTCATTTTCCACATGACTTATTTCACTTAGAATGATACTCTCAAGATCTATCCATGTTGTCAAAAAGAGCAATATTTCTTTTTTATGGCTGAGTAGTATTCCATTATATATATGTACCACATCTTCTTTGTCCAGTCACCCATCAAGAGACTCTTAGGTCGTTTACAGGTCTTGGCTAATGTGAATAATGCTGCAATGAATGTAGGGATACATACATCTGTACAAATAAGTGTTTTCAAAGATTTTGGCTTGAAAAATCCTTCTTTCAGAAGAGGGATTGCTGGGCCCTGTGTTAGTTCTATTTTCAATTGTTTGGGGGAACTTCTATACTGTTTTCCATAGTGTCCAGAGCATGTTAAATTTCCACCAGCAGGACATGAGGGTCATTTTCTCTCTCACTAATGATAGTCATTTTCAGCAGAGTGAGGCGCTAGCTCATTGTGATTTTGATTTGCACTTCCCTTACAGCTAGCGATGTTAATCATCTTTTCCTATTCATTATAACTATTCTCAATTATTATTTGTCAACTCACTACTACTGCTTCTCTGAAATTCAGAGGAGAAACCAAGAGTGAAATTCCCCGAAATTAATTTCCCCATATGACTCTGAAGACTGGCCAATGAGTGACATTCTCATGAGACTTGGAAGGCAGAAGAGAAAGAGAAGCCATTATTTGCCAGGAGTAGTTGTAATCAGATGCATAGACTAGGGATCAGCCAGCTTTTTCTATAAAGGGATAGATAATAGCAAGTAAATATTTTAGTCTTTCATAGGTCATGCAGTCTCTTTCACAACTACTATACTCTCACTATAGTACAAAAACAGCCACATACAATATATAAACAAGTAAGCCTGACTGTGATCCAATTAATACTAAAATTTGAATTCCATGGTATCATCATATCACAAAATATTATTCTGCTTTTGGTTTTTTCATTCATTTAAATGTGTAAATCCATTCTTAGCTCACACACTGCACAAAAACAGGGGGCAGACTGTTCCCAGGGGCCGTAGATACCCAGCCCCTCCCATGGAATCAGCAGACATAAGACTCACAGTGGTGTCTGCACAGAAACAGCTTCTCTGCTTCCGGACCCCTGGCCTTTCAATGGTTTGTAGATCTTCAATTCTTTGTATTAAAACCCTTCAGTATCGGAAGATATAGTGACTTCTACTTTAATGACCAAACTTTGGCACTTAGAACATTTAGTATTGGCAGCAATTTCAGGAAAACAGAACCTCAAAGAAGAGTATCTGGGATGTACTGTATGATCTGAATAACCTCATTGCTAGTAAAAAATGAGACTTTTTGGAGCATTACATGAAATGGCAAAATAATTCCTTAAATTTCCAATGCTGGTTGCCTGGAATTAAGTGGCTATAGAAAGCTAAGTGTTGAAAGACCATGTGATTGTGAACATGCTAGTAGGAAGTTTGACAAGAAGGACTATGGAGCTGTCTGGATACATAACACTGTAGCTTACAAAAGGACAGCCTCTCACTCCTCAAGCACAGAGAGAGAACCAAAGAGCCTTTAGGCCTATCCTGAAAGACCCTTTTATTTCCTGTAGCTGCAGGGTTGAGATATCTGAAAATCAAATCCAAAATCTAATAGTTTCCTGGACAGCAATGAAAGCTGAACTCATGGTGAACTTGGTCAAGCTTCTTTTACAAAAATTAGGACATGAACTGGGAAAGAACAGGGCCATGAGAATTGCAGTGGGGCCCTTGGGGAGGCTCCAGAGGAGAGGAAGGACTATTATCTCTAGTGGCAGATGCTGAGCAGATGGTGGATGAGAAGCCCATGAAAGACAGCCTTGTCTTTCCTGCTGTTGAGGACCACCCACTTCAGTGCTGCTGGCTGAGATTGCTGACAGTGGGCTTCTCAGCTAGCCCTTTCCTTCCCATCTGATGGGTGTGCAATCCCTAACTCCCCACATTAAAATGCAACGAGCAACTTCTGGTTGCTTAAATGAACACTGACTGGCACGTGACTAAACACCAGTCATCCAAACCATTAGGAAATCCAAAACATTAGGAAATATGACATTTTACTTCTCAGCAATGTTAACAAGAGGATTATGCAGACATGAAATGTAAACCAGGTAGAAATGGGTAAATATCAGTGAATGTTCCTAGCTGTGTGCACCAGGTAACATGTTAGGACCTATGCATCTTTGCTGAACAGAGGCTGAGGAAAGAGGTTCTCAGGTGTGCTCACTCTGGGGCCTCCTAAGAGTTGCAGGTCAAGGTCAGCTGCCACCTGTGTTCTCCCTGGGACCACCTAGTATGAGCTACAAAGCACTCTGCAGATGGCTGCTACTTGTGCTGAGTTTGGAGGTGCCCAGGAGAGGCCAAGCTGCAAACCAAGGCCAGCTGCTGCTACTGCTGGTCCTGGGACCACTTAGCAAGAGGTATAGGGCATACTGAGACCAGATGCTGGTTTTTTGAGAGATCTTAGAAAAGTCTGAAGCATGAGCCAAGACAGGTCATTTATATCAAAAAGCCACTGGAAACAGTTTTGGTGGGCCCGCAAATCAGGTGGGCAGAGTCTCAGGAAGTCATCAGGGTGGCGTGAATAGAGTGGGCCAGATTAATGTAGACTCAGATATGGAGCCCACCTGTTGCCTGTGACGGGGAGGACTCAGAAAAGGAACAATGGGCTCTGTCAGCATTTCTGTCTGGGAGAAAGCTGCCTCCCACTCTCACTTTGATGCCAGACAACTCAGTTCCTCCCATAAGTTCCTGGTGCCTTTCAAGCTGCTGCCCCCGTGTTGGAGCTCAGAGCAACTGATTCTGAGTAAGTACGTACATGGTCCCTTTAAAAGGAATACCTGGGACTCCAGAAGCCCTCCATCTCACTCAGTCACACTCCCTGTTAGTTTTCACAGCCAGAAGTTATGGGGACTTCTCTTCCTGGCATCAGAACTCTGGGCTGGAAGCCTAGTGTGGGGCTGAGTGGAACCCCTCATTCCTCAGGGGTCTGATCTCTGCAGCTGAGATACCCCTCCCAATTTTTATCCACCACATGTGGGTGTGGAACCAGCCCATTTTGCATCTCCTACCAGTCTCAGTGTGGCTTCCTATTTAAAACTCCAGTTGTAGGACATCCATTCAGCTATATTTCAGGCAGATCTGAATGATGGTTGTTCTGTAGCTTAGTTGCAATTTTAATGTGGTTACAGGCAGATACAAGTTCTGCATTTACCCACACTGCCATCTAGAAGTTCTGAACATTTCTAAAATGGATCTTTGGGATATTTGACAAACATTGTGGTTAAATTAAATTATTAATATGGGATAAAGATGTTATTTAACAGTAATCTCCAAAAGTTAATGCTTCTTTAGTGTCCTCATTTCATGGTTTCCTTCTGAAATCTTTGAAGCAGCATGTAATTTAAGAAAGTGGAATGAAGAGCCCTTGGCGGTCTAGGAACTCCTATTTTTCCATCTCCACTGTGCTGCAGACCAGCCCAGGGCATTTGAATATTCCGGTATCACCTCCAGCATCCACAGCTCCGTACAGGTCACCAGGCGCCCCTTTTGCTGCCTCGTTCCTCCCTGCATTCTGTCTGGCACAGCAGGTCCTGAGCTTGGCCAGGCTGTGTTCTTTTGCTTCCATCACACTCTATTGAATATGTTAAAATTACATTGTTAAAACTGCTATATGAAGAACATTTCAGTAATATGCTTTGGGTTAAAAAGTTAGTTCACGCACATACAAATAAAGCCTCTTTTTGTGACATATTGCTTCATCTAGTGATTAAGATTAAGGTGACTTTGATTTTTCTATTGTTTTAAAATTTTTATTGAACCCCTGGCTGGCGTAACTCAGTGGATTGAGCGCGGGCTGCGAACCAAAGCATTGCAGGTTGGATTCCCACTCAGGGCACATGCCTGGGTTGCAGGCCATGGCCCCCAACAACCGCACATTGATGTTTCTCTCTCTCTCTCTTTCTCCCTCCCTTCCCTCTCTAAAATAAAAAAATAAAATCTTTAAAAAAATTTTTTCCCTTTAAAAAAATTATTGAATTTATTGGGATGACATTGGTTAATAAAATTACATAGGTTTCAAGTGTATAATTCTATAATACATCATTTGTATATTGTATTGTTAGGTGGCTTTCATGCTAATAACTTTCCAGAAAGGATATATGGAAGAATCCTCTATCATTCAGCATTTCCATATTCACAAATATCCAATGGAAATTAATTAGCAAACCAAAAAGAAGACAATAGAGCACTTGGAAAAAGTTCAACAAAATAATGGAAAAAGCAAAATGTAAAATGTCTAAAAATAAAACAAAACTTTATCTGCTTATTTCTCTCTGAAAGTAACATGGGCTATTTAATCTCAACATTCTGAATTTATCTCCACTGAGAGCAGAAACTTTGAGAGTAGGGACTTTATCTAGTTCAGCACTTCACTCAACACCTAAAATATTTGTTATTTTAGCCCTCAATGAATAATATTTTAATGAATGTAGCATGGATGAATAGATAAGTGGGATTTTTTACCTTGTATTTTAACATTTTTCCACTCCACCCCCATTCATTAAATATTGCAATTAAAAAAAATTAAGTACTATGTCTGCTCCAGTAACCATTAGCAACCTCTCAAATCATGCATCTAATGTTTGTTCAACATCATCACTTCGATAACTTTCTTACAGACACTTCAGACTGAACCTGTGGTCTTTCCTTGCTCTCTCCCCCTTCCCTCCCCTTCTCAACACCCTTGCCACCAGTGTGCCCAGCTTAGTAAACATCAGCTATCTGTAGCAATCTTCTTGTACGTCTCCCTTTTCCTTACTCCCTAGGTATAATCACTACCAAGTCTCATGCATTTTATTTCCGAAATCCTTCTCCAATTATCCACCTGCCTCTATTGTCATTGTCACTAATCCAAGCTAGTCCATCTCTATCTGGTCCTGGCAATAGGCTTGTAACTCATCTCCCTGCATTGACACTTGCCCTCTGCTAACTTACTCTTTGTAACTCATTCAGAGAGATCTCTTTAAAACTCACACTAAATCAAATCTGCCTCCTGTTTAAACCCTTTCAGAGAGGATGTGGAGAAAAGGGACCCTTGTGCACTGTTAGTAGGAATGTAAATTAGTGCAATCAGCATGGGGAACAGTATGGAGTTTCTTCAAAAAATTAAAAATAGAACTATCACATGATCCAACAATTCCACTTCTGGGTATATATTCAAAGGGAAGGAAATCAGTTTATTGAAGAGATATCTGTACTCCTCTGTTTGTAACAGCATTAGTTACAATAGCTAAGATATGGAAACTAGCCAGGTGCCCATTGATGGATGAATGGATAAAGAAGATCATATAGATAGATATAGATATAGATATAGATATAGATATAGATATAGATATAGATATAGATATAGATATAGATACAGATACAGATGTAATTCAGTTATGTGGAAGAAGGAAATCCTGCCATTTGCAACAACATGAATGGACCTCAAGGGCATTATGCTAAGTGAAATAAGTGAAAAAGAAAGAAAAATACTGCATAATATTTTGTATATGTGGAACTTTTTTTAAGAGTCAAATTCGTAGAAACCATGGAGAACAGTAGTGACAGAGGCTGGGGAGTGAGGGAAACGGGGAGAGGTCGTTAAAAGGGTACAAACTTTTGGCTATAAGATGAACCAGTTCTGAGGATCTAATGTAAAGTGCGCCGGCCACAGCTAGCACCACTGTAGTGCGTAAATGAAAACTGCTAAGAGAGCACATGCGGCTTTCCTCTCACGCACAAAAAAGACAAATATGCGAGCTGATGGATGTGTTCGCTGTGGGAACCCTTTCCAATGTCTGCATATATCCAGTCACCACGATGTGTGCTTTAAATACCTTACAATTTTGTGTTAATTATGTCAATGAAGCTGAACAATAGAACAAAATACAGATTTTCCTGTGAAAATAGAACACCGTTCAAAGGCTCATTTCTCTCTGTCTGACCCCAGCCCACCTCCTCAGCCTCATTTTGTGCTGTATCCCCTCGCTCACGGCCACTCTGGGCTGTGTCCTCAGACCCAGACAGAGATCTGGGATTCAACCTGGGGACATTAGACAGCCTCCAGGCTGTGGCCTTGCCAGACAGGAAGAACCGAGAAGGGACAGACAATAAACAAATTAGTTTAATTCAATCAGATGGTGAAGTAACCTGGGTTGGGATCTTTAGAATTAGACAGTGTCCACTGTGAATCCAGGACATGTGAATTATGAAAACACACTATCTGGAGCATATGGAATTAAAAAGAAAAAAATTTCATATATTTAGTGGCAAGGAGAAAATCAAACCTAAAAGTGAGACAAATTCTCTGCCCAATCAGCAGCCTCAGTGAGCTGGGATTTTTTTTTTTTTTCTCTTCAATTTGCTTAAGAGGATGGTCTCCACATTCCTGGAATAGTAAAATATTTTCTGAGGGGCACAGGGCCACCACATGCAATTGTGCTGGATGTGCACCCCCCAACTCTAGGGTCCACCTCTTACACAGTAGTTGATAAGAATGTTGACCCAGAGCTGTGCAGGGAACCATCCATGTAGCCATAGGTAGTATTACCATGGGTATCTATTGGGCA
This sequence comes from Tonatia bakeri, assembly GCA_004024845.1. NCBI lineage: Eukaryota > Metazoa > Chordata > Mammalia > Chiroptera > Phyllostomidae > Tonatia > Tonatia bakeri. The sequence continues at coordinate 60,298 of PVIA01002310.1, read as the reverse complement.
TCTATTGGGTATATATCCATGGGTATCTATTACCTCCAGGGAGAATATTAATGCTTTTGTGTTAAATTCATAAATCAATGGCTCTGTCTTAGTATAGTTATTATTTAAAATATTTGCAACATTTAAAAAAAGCTTGTTATATTTGAATAGCTAAAAGATTAGATTTGTAACTCAGCAGGGGACCACTAGGGGACTCAAACTGGGAACATCTGAGTAGAGTGTCAACAAAGAGACTGTTTAAAAGGGTAAATAGTACTCTGAAGCTTGTGGCTGTGGCAGTTACCTCTCTAGGCATGCGGATCATGAACAGGGGTCCATTACCAGAACCCAGAGGCAAAGAGAACTATATGCTACTGTGACCTTGAACTCAGTCATCCCATTGGTGCCTCCTAACTTCCACTCTTTCTTGAATTTGTTAAGTACCTTATTTCCTGTATTATATCTTTTTCTGTTTAAAATACCTGGATTGGTTACTGTTTCCTACACTAAATCTGGATTGTCAGAGATATCCAAAGCAGTTGCAGTGAATAGAACCTCATGGACAGAAATATGTCCTGGATTATCTGATCTGGTTGGACTGAAGACAGATTATTTTAGGAGTATGAAACATGAGACATTTGTTCATATATTAGCTAAATGATTTCTTAAATTATCACCTGTGGTTTCTCAGAATGAAGTTCCTACTGTAGGCCTGCCAGGCAGTCTGGTACAGCTGCCATTGGGTAATACAACTTTTTTAAAGAACTTAGAAAGAGATTTTTAATTTTCATTTAAAACATGGTCAGAAAACTAGGAATCTCCTTTCACTGTTCTAAACAAATCTCTTATACCACAGGGCTCATGGGCCTGAAAAATCCATCAGAATATGATTCTGAAGAGCATGGAATTACAATTTAACTTTAATTCGGATGCTCATCAGGCTCTTTATGTGGAAGATTGGATATTGATTGCAAAGGCTGGGGTTTAAGAACTGGAACAGGATCACTGTGTGAATTTAGGTGACTCTGAACTCCCCAAGCATTAGTTATTAGTCACTGCATAATAAATTACCCCAAAATTGTGGTGCACAATAACATTCATCATCCCACAGCTGATGAAGGTCAGGAATCTGGACCTAGCGCAGCTGGGTGCCCCTGGCTCCAGGGTCTCTCTCAGGCCCCAGTCAACCAGAAGCTGGGGCTGGAGCGTGCCTTAAAGGGAGTACAGATTCCGATGCTGGGAGAGGAGGCCAAACTAATTGTGATGCCTGGCAGAAGCCATGGTATCGGTATTGTGTGTGTGGAAATGAATTCTAAGGCTGCTAGAAGGCTATTAGATCAGGCCAAATGTTGCTGTGGGATTGCACTCACTGGGATTTCACACTGCACACACCAGTTACAGGTGAAGACTAGTTAGAAGGACTGTGCAGTTGGCTGATTGAAAACTGCTCTTAGTGGAGCCCTAAATCAGCATGGAACCTCTATGGGTAAAATAGCCCAAGTTCTTCAAAGAATTAGTGAGAAGAAAAACAATGGAATAGAAGGTAAACATGTATATATATTAGATGAAAATTTAAAAAGACAATCAAACCCCAAATATGGGCAAGACTAAACTAAAATATCTAGGGATGCAAACTAGGGTGCTAAAACTCTAAAGAAACATAAGGAAGCGATTCCTCTAAAAGTCAGGGTAGCAGTTGCTTCCATTGGGGAGGGGGCAGATGGTGTGACAGGAATGAGGTCATGGAAGAGCTGAATGGGTGGCTAGGATTAAAAAACTATACCTGTTCTGTGTAATTTATGGCATTTGTGTTTTATTTTGTAATTTTAAAAAGTTGACAGTAATATAGACAGGTGATTATTGACATGGAAAAAGCCATTTATTCACTCAGTTACTATATAACTATTCACGGATCACTCACTCTGAACTAGACACCACAATAGAGCAAAAATTTCTCTGCCCTCATAGGGCTTACTTTCTAGTGAGAGAGATTATGAGCAGAAAGATAGGTAACTGAAGGGTAAGTGTGGTAAAGAGAATGAAGCAGATAAGGAGGGTGGAGTGACCGATGGAGGCTAATACTTAGCTAAAGTTGTGAGGGGAGACCTGTCGGAGTGACATCTGAGCAGAGATCTGAATGGGGGGCTGTCAAAGACGTGGGAGATTATCCCAGGCGATGGGAATGGCAAGTCCCTGAGTGGGGGTGTGATGAGAGAGTTGGAGGAGGAGCAGGGAGACCAGAGAGTCAGCGAAGAGTAAACAAGGGGGAGGAAGAGGAGGCAGGGTCCCAAGATTCCCTGAGGCCAGATGTTATATGGCCTTCAGTCCAGCTTATGAGTTCTGAATGCAGGTTTCGAAGCAGCACAAACCCATTTTCTTGGTGATCCAGTATGAATTCATTTTAGAGTATAACTTTTTCATATAAAATAAAATTGAAAAGAATAACATCATCTCAACTTCATTATCACCTGTTTCCCTTCTTCTAGTGAATTGACAGAACAGGGGTACTAACACAGCATAAACTTCCCATGCACAAAAATGATTACTGCACTTTACGCAACCAATAGCATCCACTAAAACATCCAAAAAGCCTTCTAGCTATCTTTAACCATGCAGAGAACAATGCTGCCTTCTAACTACTCCCTACAACAAATGTCTTGACCATAGACCGTTTTTTATTTTCAGCTAATTCCATCCAAAAAATATCAATATATTGATTGGGGCTAGTTCATTTCTCTTACCTATACATTCATTGGAACCATATGCCAATTATAACAGATGAGATTTGGGATAAAATCTAGAAGGAGTATCTTGACGAAATCTGGTGTAAAACATAAGGAAAGAAATTACCAAAGCACATTTGCAATCATTTCTTCTGTCAAGCTTTAAGAATAAAATGGGTGCCTAGCTACAAATCCACCACCTAAGGCAATTTCATCCCGACTGTGAGTTTCTCTTGGGTGACTGACTCTCCATGCCTCCAAAGATCAGCAGGGGGAGTGGCTCTGCCTCTCCTCCCTCACTGCCTTGCTACAGGAACACTACAATGATGGCACAATTTGAACTGAAGTGTGCTCTGCCTACAAAAATGTATTGCCAGATTGTTATACCCTATTCACACAAGAGCTAAGATACTTGCGCAAAGTTTCTAGCCAACCACATATCCCAAACGCCATTAATTATACAAAGAAACATTGTTTCAGATATCTTTTATGCTAATTAACAAGCTATTGCAGATTTAGATAAAAACATTTTAAATGTTGCACAGTTATTTCTTGAATGTGGATTTCTGAAGTCTTTCAAATGCTAATTAACCACTCAAGGAGTGTGGATTTCTAATTGAAATATTTCAAATGTTCTAATCACTCCTAGGTGTAGATTAAACTGGCACACACTTTGACATTACTCTGAAATGCTGAAGCAATTTTAAATGAATTACGTTGATATAACAGAATGTCAGCCTAGGATGATTTAGATGAAAGCCTGCTTGGGAAAAGGAAGGCTGACCAGTTGACATCTCGTGGTCTTCCTCTTCTCAGCCAGCGATCCTTGACTGCCTTCCAATATACACTTGGGCAGTTTCTAGATAGGGCTTTATATTGTCATATGCTCCCTGATAAAAGTAGCAGTTTTAAGCCTGGACATTAGAGGTCAGTAAACTCCTACATACTCGATATTTTCCGTTGGAAATCATTTTTAAGAACAAAGGGTGTAATCAATTAATTTATATTCAAATGGGAGAGTTTTTCTTAATCTTTAAAGAAATAGAAGCAATAATTCTCCAAAGACCTTAAGAAATGCTTAGGCCAAGGACAGAAGACTATCTCCCCCTTGCCACCCACATCTTACATATAGCTTAAAATAAAAGGTTCTGCATTCTAATTCTAACAGAGTAAGCCTGGATTTATTTTCATTTGCAGCAAAAGGGAAAAAAAAAACATTTAAAAGCACATAGATTTCTAAAATGAAACATAATTCCTGTGATTCATATACATTATATTAAGTTCTCAACTTTTAATTACTTTAACTTCACAATGATCTTTGAGGTATGTAGGGAGGTGTTATTGCAGTTGTCTATAAGACTTGGAAAGTAACACACAGCAGTAGGAAACTAACCTGAAGTCCCAAGTTTAGTTTGCAGCCCATGGCCCTCAAAATATTTGCCTTCTCTAGCTTCCATCACAAATGACTTTATATCTTTATTGCACCACACATGTGCTTGTTTATGTCTTTTTCTCCAATGACGATGACATTATAATTTCCCTTGGGGCAGAAATCCAGTCCCTGCTCTGTTATCCCACAATGACTGGAATAGAGCTAATAAAGAATTGAATTTGATAACTAAATATCCAAATTAAATTTCCCTGCTTCCTGTTCCTGTTCTCTGGGCACTCTGCAGTACCACACACACGCAATGATGGGCATCGGCGCCAACCCAGAGAAATCCCTGGATGAATTATAAGCCTGAAAATCAGAGAAACCCACCTATTCAAACCTGGACACAGCCAGGCATTGTGGTTCACTAGAGCAGAACTTCAAACAAATTGATTTTTTTTATCCCAGCAGCAAAAATATGTAAGTACTCCTTCCTAATATACAGATATTTGTTTATAATTATAAATATGTATATCCATTAATATTTATTTACATTTCAAGACATAATCAAAATAAAAAATAAATATAAAATTAAGGTGAAATAAAAATGTTTTGGCAATTATATATTTTCTTTATACTGCTACAAAAATATTTTTCCTCTCTACATGTTATATTTTATGATATCCATATGATTGAACTATCACCTCCATGTTTATAATTTATTTATACATTACAAATATAGAAACACTTTAAAACACACAAGAACAGATATTTAAAATGAGCTAATGATGTGGTAAAATATTTTAAATAATTATATATCTTCTTTTTAATGCTACAAAACATCTTTCTGTTTTCATATCATTTTTTCCTGGATTACTGCAATTCAAATATTTGAGTATATTTGGAAATTTGGGTTTAATAGCCATAGAAGCTAGAAAAGTAACTCCACAAAACATGTTACATAATATTTCAAATGGTATATTTAATAATTTTGCATTTTATTATATAAGATTATATTGTCACTGTTTTTAATCTCATAATAATAAAAATGCTACTAAAAATGTCAGTACTACCATTTTCTTATAGATCATTTATGTTTACACTATTAGTATTGTCTTATAGTTTCTCATATTCTTTGTAAGAAACTCTTTAAGCCACTGGTCCCTTAGGGAAGGTGATTTTACTTCAGCTGGAAGAACTGTCATATGTCACAATGCAATAAAAGTGAAGGAAGACAGGAGTGAGAGTGCCCCTTCGAGCCTTGTCCTGTGGATGCCCACTCTGCTCTAAAAGTACCTAATCTGCTGTCACAGTTTGTGACCATACAACATATGAACTGAACCAACCTTCAGGCTATGTATAGAATATTCCAAAACTTAAATTCCTTTTTATAGTTTTAGGAAAATAAGAAATAAAACATAAAAATGCAACTATTTTCTTTTCACATGACAATGGATCATTCTCTCCACACCTAATGCTGACACTCCCCCCACCTGATGACCCACTGCTAGAAGAAGGGTCCAATTAAATACAGGAACTTAAGGACTTCCAGTCAAGATGGAGGCATAGGTAAACATGGCTTGCATCTTTGCACAACCACAGCAAAAATTACAACTAGACTGCAAAACAACTATCACCCAGAATTGTCAGAAAACCGAGCTGTATGCAAGTCTGACAACCAAGGAGTTAAAGAAGTCATATTCATTGAGACAGGTGAGAGGGGTGGAGACATGGAGAAGCCAGGGCAGGCACTCAGAGGTGGAATGGGTGGTCCCACACTCATGCGTGATAGATAAGAATTGGGAGGAGCAAAGGATCCCAGCCCCACACCAGACCACCTAGCCCAGGGTTACAGTGCCAGGGAGATAAGTCCCCATAAATTCTGGCTGTAAAAACCAGTGGGTATTGAGATGGCAGAAGAAACTGCAAGATTCTCAGGAGTCTCCTCTTAAAGGGCTCACAGTGGATTTAGGACTTATGTAGACTTGCTCCCTCTAGGCTCCAGCACAGGGGCAGCAGCTGGAAGAGCACAAGTGGCATACAGGGAAAAACTGAAGGGACTGGCATCAGAGTTAGTGCTGGGGGACGGCTTCCTCCAGGACAAAGCTCCAGAGGCCAGGTAGTGGCATTGTTTCTTTTCTGACCCCTCCCCCACACAGAACCACAGAGCAGTGACACTATATCAGAGACTCCACGATCTGGTTCACACGGGTTGCCCCACCCAGACAATTACCTAAGGCTCCACCTCATCCAATTTACTGATGTACTTCTCTACAGTAGGCCATGCTACCAAGACAGGGAGTCAAACCAGGTCTACCTAATACATAGAAACAAACACAGAGAGGCCGCCAAAATGAGGAAACAAAGAAATATGGCCCAAATGAAAGAAAAGAACAAAACTCTAGAAAAAGAAATAAATAAAATGGAGATAAGCAACCTATCAGATGCAGGGTTCAAAACAGTGGTTATTAGGATGCTCAAGGAACTCATTGGGTACTTCAACAACATAAAAAGACCCAAGCAGAAATGAAGTTTACATTAAATGAAATAAAGAAAAATTGACAGGTAACCCCAGTGGAAGTGATAAAGCTGAGATTCAAATCAATGATTTGGAACATAAGGAAGAAAAAAGCATGCAATTATAACAGCAAGAAGAAAAAGAAATTCAAAAGGGTGAAGATAGGCTAAGGAGCCTCTGGGACAACTTCGAATGTACCAACATTCAAATCACAGGGGTGCCAGAAGGAGAAGAGGAAGAGCAATAAATTGAAAAATCATGAAATAATGGAAGAAAACTTCCCTAGTTTGATGAAGGAAATAGACATACAAATCCAGGAAGCACAGAGAATCCCAAACAAGATGGACCCAAAAAAAACCACACCAAGACACATCATAATTAAAATGCCAAAAAAGTTAAAGCTAAAGAGAGAATTTTAAAAGCAGCAAGAGAAAAGCGGAGAGTTACCTACAAAGGAGTTCCCATAAGATTATCAGCTGATTTCTCAAAAGAAACTTTGCAGGCAAGAAAGGACTGGCAAGAAGTATTCAAAGTGATGAAAAGCAGGGGCCTGCAACAAAGATTACTCTATCCAGCAAAGCTATCATTTAGAATGGAAGGGCTGATAAAGTGCTGCCCAGACAAGGTAAATTTAAAGGAGTTCATCATCACCAAGCCATTATTATGTGAAATGTTAAAGGTATTTATTTAAAAAGAAGAAGATCAAAACTAGGAACATAAAAATGGCACTGAATTCACAACTATCACCAATTGAATCTAAAAACCAAACTAAGCAAACAAGCAGAACAGAAACAGAATCATAGAATGGAAATCATTTGAAGGGTTATCCATTGGGAGACAGAAAGGGAAGAATGTGGGAAAAGTTGCAGGGATTAAGAATTACAAATCGGTAGGTACAGAATAGACAGGGGGGCAAAGGGGCAAAATTGGGATGACTGTAATAGCATAATCAATAAAATATATCTTAAAAAAATACAGGAACTTCACAAGCTGGCCTCTTGGTGCACAACAGTTCCAGGCCCCATAGAAGTGGAAAAAGACTCCTTTTTCCTAGTGCTGCATAACTAAAGGGCTGCAAACTTGGTGACTTAAAACAACAGACATTTATTATCTCACACACCGGGGACAGCAATCTGGGTATGGCTCACTTTAGGGTCCTGCAAGGCTATAATCCAGGTATTGGCCAGGACTGGGTTCTCACCTGGAGGTTTGGCTGTGCAGGGATCCACCTCCTCACTCACACAATTGTTGATGGCATTCAAGTCCTTTTGACTATAGCTCTGAGTGGTCAGGTTTTTGCTGACTCTCAGCCAGAGATGGCTCTCCACTCCTAGAGCCTGCCCACAGTTTCTTGTCAATTGGCATTCCTCCGCTAGTTACTTTCTTTCTTACAGTCAGCTAGAGAGAGAGACAATCCAGCAAGACCAAAGCCACAAATCTTTGCAATGCAATCACATGATCACAAAGTTGTAACCATGAAACTCCATCCCCTTTGCCCTATCAGTAAGAAGCAAGGCACAGATCCACCCACAGTGAGGAGGAATGGAACCACACTATACTGTGAATACCAGGAGGTGGGGTTTCACAGGACCACATCCAGATTTTGTCCACCACATCACCATTTGTCGTCAAAAGGAAAAGATTCCCCAGACAAAACTCCAATCTTGAAGTGACAAGTTATACCCTTAACAGTCTCTCTCAAGTATGGTTTTCAACCAATGGTCTTAGGATCATTTGGGTGCTTGTGAAAAATACAGATTCCTGGGCAATGTCCCAGGTTGGCTTCATCTGAATTTTGTGGAATTAGGAATCAGCATTTTTAAACAGCTATTCACTCCTTATCACTAAAGCTTAAAAATCACTACTCTAGGCATAGGCTGGAAGTACAAGGAACTGAGAGGTAGAATAATATGACACCTTCCGGTTTGCTAAGGAGAGGAAAAAATGGAAGCACAATATCATAGAATCTGAGAGCTAGAGGCCTTTCAGAAGTCACCTAAACCAGTGGTTCTTAAACCTGCAGATTCATCCAGATCAATTAAGTCAATCTCTGGAGGTCAGGTCAACATCAGCATTTATGAAAACATATATTCTACATCATTTACCCTGAGTCACGAATCACTAGCCTAATAATCCAAATCTCTTACTTTAAAGCAAAGGAAACTCAGGCCAAATGAATTTATGTCATTTGTCTAGAGCAGGGGTGTCAAACTCATTTTCACGGGGTCACATCAGCCTCATGGTTGCCTTCAAAGGGCCAAATATAATTTTAGGACTGTATAAATGTAACTACTCCTTAACTAGGGGCAAGGAGCTCTCCATTCGGCCCTTTGAAGGCAACCCCAAGGCTGGTGCGGCCCCCAGAGAAAATGAATGTGACCCCCCTGCTCTAAAATCTCCCAGATTCTAATGACGAAGAACTTAGCCGTCTTGACCAGATGTCCAGTGCTCTCTCCATTATTTAACAGCTCCACTAAGGCCTGATTTTAGTTGAAAAGGGTTAACGCTGGAAATATTTGACAGTAAAGTGTTTTCATAATATTGGTAAATGTCCTTTCTAAAAATCAATTCCGTACTTATGTCTCTATTTCTATTAGAGCCAAAATGAAAAAGCTGCCAGACCTCTGACTATAGCAGTATTGCTGTCAGGAAGCGCAGCTATAATTACACAAAAAGCTCTTCCCATTAGCTGTTTTCCTCAAGTGGTTTTAAAAACCAAGCATTACACATCTGTACGTGAATAACTGATTGGGACTTGAATATTTGTATATTTTTTTACCACTTCGAACTTGTGTTCCCAGAGACAGGAAGTAATAAAATGTAATCAAGCATTATAATTTTCAATCATCTTTGCTTCTTTCTTTTACTTTTTACTTTCTCTTTTCCCTGTGTTCTTGTTTATGTTGCAAGATGATCTTTAAAAACCCTGCACAGCCCAGGTGCCTATGCCTGGGGAGGGGGGAGTTGAGGTTCTAATCCTGCCTATGCCTAGTTGTGGCATACAAGACAATTCCTTTAATGTCCCTACCTTCTTATTCTGCAAGACAGATAAAATAAGCCGTGCTGTGTTTATCTCATAGGACCACGATGAGATACGGAGTGTCAAAGGAGTTTACAAACATAACCATGTAGCCCTATGATCTGTTACAATCACCATGTGTTTCTGATAAGGCAGATTTGGGTATAAGATACGACAATTGGAAGCCACATGCAAAAGAATTTCCTGAAACTGTGCCTCTAGGAAATGTGTCGGTAAACAGGGTCATGGAAAACTGAGAAAACAAAATCTCAGAGCAGACATAAAGCACTAAGCCTTTTTTGTTGTCTGTTGATTCCTAATTAATGGTATTTAAATAATCACCACTCCTTTTTTAAATTCTCTACCTTTATGCCAGATCTTACCTGCCTTTTTCTCTCTCTAATTGTCTTACTGTCCAAGTTTAATTATTTTTCAATTCTGCTCTTCCCCAAACACACATACACATTAACACTGCCCAAAACAAAGTATAGAACTACAAAAAAGGATCAACACCTAAGGCACTTATTTTTAGAAAACAGAACAGCATTAATCCAATAGGATGATATTCCTATATATAGCAAGAAATCCTGTGAGTATATTTTGTCTTTTGGAGAATAGGAGGAAATAGTGTACGTTTTTACTGATTATGAAAGTAGCCTGACCTTACAGTATATGGGAAGAAACCATGTGGAGAAAACATTATCACTTACCCAGAGTTAATCAAGTTTAACATTTTCATACACTTTTTTCCAGCCTTTCTTCTACATAAATGGACAGATATGCTTGTGTATGTTCCAAAACTCAGATGAAATGTGCATATAATTTTAGATCCTCACTTTTTAATTTAACATTTTCTCATCAACTATTTAACTGTTTCATATCATTAATTTTTATAATCATTATTTCTAATGGCTTTATCTTATATTATATTGGAGAATTATGATGTAATTTTTTATTCTCTTATTGTTGGACAAATTAACATAGTAAGAACTATCATTTAATGAGGGCTTAGATGGTGCTTATAATTATGATAATAACTTCATATGGATTTTTTCTTTTTAATAGATTTGATTTTTTATAGCAGTTTTAGGTTCATAGAAAAACGAGAGGGTTTCCCGTATACCTGCTCCCTGTACATGTAGACAGCCACCTCACCCCCCAACTATTGGTGTTCCCCTCCAAAGTGGTACGTATGTCCCACCTACTCATGTCTCCCTCTCCCAGACCTCTGACAACCACTGGTCTTTTTACTGTCGCCGTAGTGTTGCCTTTCCTGAATGTAATGTAGTTGAAATCATACAGCACGTAGACTTTTCAGATTGGCTTCACTTGGTAATATGCATTTAAGTTTCTTACGTGTCTTTTCATGGCTTGATTGCTCATTTCTTTTTAGCATGGAATAAAGTTCCATTGTCTGGATATACCACAGTTTATTTATTCATTTATCTACTAAAGAACATTAAGGTTGTTTCCCTGCTAAAGAAACTATCACCAAAATGAAAAAGGAACCAATGGTATGGGACAACACACTTGCCAGTGATATATCGGACAAGGGTTTAATCTCCAAAATATATAAAGAATTCATATGACTCAATATGAGGAAGAGAAACAATCCTATGAAAAAATGGGCAAAAGTCCTGAATAGACACTTTCAAGGAGGACATACAGACAGCACATAGACATATAAAAAGATGCTCAACATCACCGGCCATCAGAGAGATGCAAATTAAAACCACAATGAGATACCACCTCACATGTGTCAGAATGGCCATCACTAATAAATCAACAAGCAAGCTCTGATGAGGTTGTGGAGAAAAGGGATCCCCAGTGCACTGTTGGTAGGAATATAGACTGGTGCCGCCACTGTAGAAAACAGTAAGGAGTTTCCTCAAAAAATTAAAAATGGAATGTCCTTTTGACCCAGTGATTCCACTGCTGGGAACATATCCTAAGAAACCCAAAACACCAATTCAAAAGAACTTCTGCACCCCTATGTTCATTGCAGTGCCATTTATAATAGCCAAGTGCTGGAAACAGCCTAAGTGTCCATCAGATGAGTGGATTAAAAATCTCTAGTACATTTACACAAGGGAATACTATGCAGCAGAAAGAAAGAATTCCTAGCTTTTGTGATAGCACAGCTGGAACTAGAGATTGTTATGCTAAGTGAAATAAGCCAGTCAGAGAAAGACAAACACCATATGATCTCACATGTAAGAGGAATCTAATGAACCAAATAAACTAACGAGCAAAATAGAACCAGAGCCATGGAAACATGGAACCAACTGACAGCTGCCAGAGGAGAGGAAGGAGGGAGGAATGGTGGAAAGAAGGGGAAGGGATTAGTCAAAGAACATGTATGAATGACCCATGGACATGGACGACGGTGTGGGGATTAACTGTGGGAGTGGGTGGTAGGCTGGGTGGAGGAGGGCAAAGGGTGACAAATAGGGACAACTGTAATAGAATAAGCAATAATAAAAAAAGAAAATTATATAACTGATTTCACACAAAAAAAATAAAGAACATTAAGTTTGCTTCCAAGTTTTAGCAATTATGTACAAACTGCTATAAACATCCATCCGCAGGTTTCTGTGTGGACATGAGTCTGCAGGTCCTTTGGGTAAATATAGGTGAGCACAACCACTGGATCATATGGTAAGAGTATGTTTAGTTTTGTGAGAAACCACCCAACTTGTCTTCCAAAGTGCCTGTACCATTTTGCATTCCCACAAGGAGTCAAAGAGAGTTCCTGTTGCTCCACGTACTCACTAGCATTTGATGCTGTCCGTATTCTGGATTTAACTATCCTAACAGGTATATGGTGGTATCTCATTACTTTAATATCCATTTTCTTAATGACATATGACCTTTTCCGATGCTTACTTGCCTTCTGTATATCTTCTTTGATGAGGTGTCTATTAAGGTCCTTGGCCCATTTTTAAATCATGTTGTTTGCTTTTTAATATTTAAGCCTTAAGAGTTATTTGTATACAGTCATTTATTAGTTGTGTTCTTTTGCAAATATTTTCTTTCAGCCTGTGGCTTGTTTTCTCATTCTCTCAATGTTTTTCACAGAACAAAGTTTTTAATTTTAATGAAGTCTGGATTATTAATTATTTCTTTAACTGGTTGTGCCTTTAATACTGTATCTAAAAACTCATTGCCAAGGTCACCTAGGTTTTCTCCTGTGTTACCTTGTACAAGTTTTATAGTTTTTCATTTTACATTTAGGTCTATGATCCACTTTGAGTTAATTTTTGTGAAGGGTGTAAGGTGTGGGTCTAGATTCACTTTTTTTTTTTTTTGCTTGTGGATGTCTAGCATCATTCAGCACCATATTTTGAAAACTAGCTGTGCTCCTTTGTCTTTGCTCCTTTGTCAAGAATCAGTTGTATTTATGCTGGGCTCTCTTTCTGTTCCACTGATCTGTTTGTCTTTTCTCTCACCAGGGCTGTACTGACGTGACTGCTGTACCTTTATAGTAAGTCTTAAAGTCAGGTAGTGTCAGTTCTCCAACATTGTTTTTCTCCATCAACATTGTGTTAACTATTCTTAATCTTTTGCTTCTCCATATAAAAGTTAGAATCAGTTTGCCCACATCCACAGAATAACTTGCTGGGATTTTAATTGGTGTTGCATTACCTTGATGCCAAGTCAAGGTAAACCAATATCATGACAATGTTGAATCTCCCTATGAATGAACATGAAATATCTCTCCATTTATTTACATCTTTGATTTTGTCCATCAAAATTTTATAATTTCTTTCATATACATCTTGGTATATATTTTGATAGATTTGTAGCTAAGTATTTCATTTGGGGGGATGCTAATGTAAACGGTATGTTTTTAACCTAAAATTCCACTTGTTCATTACTGATATATAGGAAAGCAATTGACTTTTATAAGTTAACCTTATATCGCAACCTTGATATAACTGTTTATTAGTTCCAGAAGTTCTTTTATTAATTATTTTAGATCTTCTACACAGAAGATAATGTTATCTTCAAAGACAGAATTTCTTCCTTTCCAACCCAGGACTTCCAGTACAGTGTCGAAACGCAGTGGTGAGAGAGGACATTCTCTGCTTTGTTCCTGACCTTCCTGGGAAAGCTTCAGGTTTCACACCTTAAAGTATAGGTAGCTATAGGTTTCTTGTAGGTATTCTTTAAGTTGATGAAATTCCCCTTTATTCTCAGTTAACAGATTTTTATCATAAATCAGCATTGGATCTTGTCAAATGATTTTCCTGTATCTATTGATGCAGTCATATGATTTCTTCTTCAGCCTATTGATGTGATGGATTACATTAATCGATTTTCGTGATGCAGACACCGGCCCGCAGTGTCTGAGTCATTATGGATGAAATAAGACATTCACACGGACTACTAAATCCAGTGGAGGAAAAGGGACAACACGGCTTTTCTCTCAAGGGGAGCAAAAAGCCTTGGCCTTTGCTGTGATGGGCCTTTATTTCTATCTCTCCGAACATTACATGATGGTCCTCATTTAATATGCACAGGTTTGCTTTAGGTGGTTACCTTTTACAGGAAACAAAGGAGCCAATGCTGCTCATCACATCACAGAAGAGGGATATTTGCAGATGAAAAGGTAAAAGTGGTTGAACCGGTTACACTCATCCTTGGAAGGTTTAGCATGGATTTTAGGAAGTTACTTTGCAGTAAATGTCCTCAATTCAGGGCGAGGGAGTTTTTTAGCAACAGCAAGACTCAATGCAGCCTAGGCACATTGCAGGCCTGATTCCCTATGGGAGAACCTATCCGTGGGCATGGGTCCTGTGCATCTCTGAGAGGGAGCTGGGCCCACGCCACACAGAACAGTCTCCTACCTTTTCAGATGTTGAACCAGCCATGCGTACCTGAGGGTAGACCTTGTTAGGAAGAGCAGAATGCTCTGGCATATTTTTAACAGATTTCTTTTCCCTACCAGAAGCACAAGACGATTTTCCTCCAACATTAACTGTGAGAACCAGGTCAAATCCCTTGAAGTAAAACTCAGAAAAGTATAGGATCCCCCTATGAGTGGATCCTCTGGAGTTTTGCCTCCAGCAATTCATAAATTACATTCAGGTCTCCATACCACGGCAGTGGTTCCCTCGATGTTTTCTGCTGCGGGTTTTTTCTCTGGGAAATTGTGATTCTCTCTATTTACCTGTCTGTCTTTCCAGTTTTGGAGGCAGTGGGTTGCCCTGTGACCTCACTTTTTCTTATGGATCTAAAAAGAATTATTGATTTTTTAAGTTTGTTCAGCTTTTTACTTGTTTTTTGGGTGGAGTGCCAACTTCTAAACTCATTACATGCTAAGTAGCCAGAAGTCCTGAGCTTTCACGTATTATCTTTTTATTTCCACAACTAGGTTGAATCATATGAAATACCCAGTATGTGATGGTTTTAACAAAAAATGGCAATGTCAGTGATTTAATCTCATTGATGTGACCAGTTATACAGATGCTAATTTTTAGAGGTTAATTACCTGCCCATGATACAGAGCAAATGGAAAAACTAGGATGTGAACCCACATCAGTGTGACTCCAAAGCCCTGATCTTTCTCAACACTATTTAATATGGTTTTAAATTTGGGTTGTTATATTTATACTTTTAAACAAATCCTCCCCCTTCTGTTTCTATTAATACTCTTCCTTCTAATTAAAATAATGTGATTCTGCTTTTTTATTATGTAACCGCCTGATGATCAAAAAGATTCATACTTTTCCTATTCATTTGCCTAACCTCTTTCTTTTATTGGAAATCTAATCCTAATTATTCAAACTAAACTACTTCAAAGACTAGCCATGGAAATATCACAGAGCACTTCACTTTCCCTGGGCTTAAAGTGTTTATTGTTTTTATTCTTTCTTTATTCTTTTATTCTCTGACCTAACATCTTAGATTACCTTATTGGGTCAGTCATTTTCACTATACTAATGGTAGAGGACTGGGCTCATTTTTACACAGTCTTCCTGTGTATAAAAAGACCAGAGGTAGGAAACTCACTTACTAAGCATGTAAATGTGCCACTCATAATAATAAAAAAACACTACATACATTATAATATTTCATTCTCACTATAATCCTATGGCAAGAAATTATCATCCCCACTTTATTGATGCAAAAGTAAAAAAATAGGTAGTTAATTAACTTGTTTGTGAGCATATAGAAAGGAACAGAGCTAGGATTTCAATCCAGGTTGGACTGAATTGATACAACAAGGTTCAACAGAAATATCCATCTCTGTCAGTAAACAAATATCAATTATTCTTTCTGGGTTTCAATCATCTTCTAAATATATAGTAAAGATCCTGAAATTTTGCTTAAATATTTCTCAATTAGCACAGTAAAATGGTAAAATATCTTACCTTATCTCCCCCCTTTTCTGGCTGGGTTTCCCCTTCTACTGGTTCTTGATGATAGACACATAGTATAACTCTAGGCATGCCACTTAATTCACTGAGTCTTGACTACATGACCTACAAAATTAGGTTCAATTAAGTTTTAAAACTCTACAAGTATAGTGTAAGAACTGAAAAGATCCACTATCCATGAGAGAAAAGAAAATAACTACACCGGTAGTTCATAACTTACAGAGAACTTCCATGCTAAGAAAAATCACAGATGCACTGAATATAATTAATTATAGGATCCTCTGAAAATATGTAAGGTCAAAGTGAAATAATATGGAACTTGCAAAATACAACTGAAAATGTAATGTAGAAAATACATTAAATGTATTTAAATGAAAGCTACTGCACTATAGCAGTTATTTTGCTCTTGTTGAGAGAAAGTTTTTTTAATACATTTTATTGATTATGCTGTTACGGTTGTCCCAGTTTTTCCCCTGTGCTGCTCTCCATCCCCATTCCCTCCAGCAAATTCCCTTAGTTCATGTCCATGGATCATGAACATAAGTTCTTTGGCTACTTCATTTCCTGTACTGTTCCTAACCTCCCCCTATCTATTCTGTACCTACCAATTTGTAATTCTTAATCCCTGCAACTTTTCCCCATTCTCTCCCTTCCATCTCCCAATGGATAACCCTCCAGATGATCTCCATATCTATGATTCTGTTTCTGTTCTGCTTGTTTGCTTAGTTTGGTTTTTAGATTCAATTGGTGATAGTTGTGAATTTATTACCAATTTTATGTTCCTAGTTTTGATCTTCTTCTTTTTAAATAAGTCCCTTTAACGTTTCATATAATAATGGCTTGGTGATGATTAAATCCTTTAAATTTACCTTGTCTGGGCAGCACTTTATCAGCCCTTCCATTCTATATGATAGCTTTGCTGGATAGAGTAATCTTTGTTGCAGGTCCCTGCTTTTCATCACTTTGAATACTTCTTGCCAGTCCCTTCTTGCCTGCAAAGTTTCTTTTGAGAAATCAGCTGACAGTCTTATGGGAACTCCTTTGAAGGTAACTCTGCTTTTCTCTTGCTGCTTTTAAGATTCTCTCTTTAGCTTTAACCTTTGGCATTTTAATTATGATGTGTCTTAGTGTGGTTTTCTTTGGGTCCATCTTGTTTGGGACTCTCCATGCTTCCTAGATTTATGTCTATTTTCTTCACCAAACTACAGAAGTTTTCTTTCATTATTTTTTCAAATAAGTTTTCAATTTCTTTCTCTTCTTCTCCTTCTGTCACCCCTATGACTCAGATGTTGGTATATTTGGATATGCCCAGGGGCTCCTTAGCCTATCTTTGTTCTTTTAAATTCCTTTTTCTTCTTGCTGTTCTGATTACAAGCTTTTTTCTTCCTTATGTTCCAAATCATTGATTTGATTCTCGACTATATCCCCTCCACTGGGGTTCTCCATAGATTTTTCTTTATTTCACTTAATGTAACCTTCATTTCTTCCTTGGTCTTTTTTATGCTGTTGAAGTACCCAATGAGTTCCTTGAGCATCCAGATAACCAGTGTTTTGAACTCTGCATCTGGTGAGTTGCTTATCTCCATTTGTTTAGTTCTTTTCTGGAGTTTTATTCTTTTCTTTCATTTGCGTCATATTCTTTGTTTCCTTATTTTGGCAGTGTCTCTGCGTTTGTTTCTGTGTATTAGGTCAAGCTGCTTTAACTCTCTTTCTTAGTAGCATGGTCTTATAAAACAGTGCACCAGTAAATTGTATAGGGCAGGGCCTTAGGTAATTGCCAGGGTGGGGAAACATGTGGCTCTGTGTAGGGGAAGGCTGGGAGAGGTGACCATACCAATACCTGGGAGGAAGCCGTCTCCTGGCACTTGCTCTGTTGTCAGTCACTTTAATTTCTCCCCCTACACAACTGGTGTTCTTCCATCTGTTGAACTGGTGCTGAATCCCAGAGTGGGTGACTCATGTAAGTCCTAAGTCCATTGCAGGTTCTTTAAGAAGAGTCTCCTGAGAATCTCACAGTTTCTTCCAGCACCCCAACCACCACTGGTTTTTACAGCCAGGCGTTGCAAGGAATTATCCTCTTGGTGCTGGAACCCTGGGCTGGGTAGTCTGGTATGGTGCTGGGATCCCTCACTCCCAAGGTATCTCTCCCAATTTTTATCCACTACATGTGGATTCGAGACCTCTCATTCCATGTCTCCACACCTCTCCATGCCATCTACATTCTGCACCTCCCCAGGGGTCTCTGCATCTACAGCCCTTCTAACCATCTTGATGAATGTTATCTCTTTAAATCCGTGGTTGTTAGACTTCCCTACAGCTTGATTTTCTGACAGTTCTGGGGGATATTTGTTTTGTAGTCTAGTTATAATTATTGCTATAGTTTTGCAAGGAAGCAAGGTATATTTACATATGCCTCCATCTTAGTCTGAAGTAGAAAATTTTGTTTTTGGAGTTGTTTTTGCCTTGTCTGGAGTGTGTTATGTTTTGCCTTTGTTAGAGGGGTGCTTTGTTTTTATTTTTGTTTGGGAGTTGTTTACATCAAGGAAAGAGTACTGATCTTGGAGATAGATAAATATGAGTTCTGGAATTAGATTCAGCCTGTTTCTTACCCTCATATGAGCCATGAGAAGCCATTTTATTAAATGTTTTTTAAAAACAACCTAGAAGATATGGATAAATTCATAGAAACATACAACCTACCATGGCTGAATCATAATCATATAGAAAATCTGAACAGACTAGCTGCTACTAAGGAGATTGAATGGGTAATCAAAAAGAATTTTCCCAACAAAGAAAAGTATGGGATCAGATTGCTTTACTGGTGAATTCTGTCAAACTTTTGAAGAAGAATTAACAATGAAATTTTTAAAATATTTTCAAAACATTGAAGAGAAAGGAGCACCCCAAAGTCATTTTATGAGACCAGCATTACCTTGATAGCAAAGCCAGACAAGAACACTGAAAGAAAAATTACAATCCAATATTCTTCATGAACTCATATGCAAAAATCCTTAATAAAATATTGGCAGACTGAATTCAACAGTACATTAAAAGGACCACACACCATAATCAAGTAGGATTTATTCCTGATATGCAAGGTGGTTCAACTATACAAATCAATCAATGTGATATACCAGCTTAACAAAATGAGGGATTAAAAATTATATAATGTCAATAGATGCTGAGAAAGTATTTGACAAAATTCAACATCCTTTCATAAAAAAAACTCAACAAATTACATATAAATGGGACTTAACTAAACATAATAAAGGCTCTATATGATACGTTCACAGCTATATCAGTGAAAATCTGATAATAGTGAAAAGCTGAAAACTTCATTCAAGATCAGGAACAAGACAAGTATGCCCACTCTCACCATTCTCATTGGACTTCTCTGAAAGTCTTAGCCAGAGCAATTGAACAAGAAAGAGAAATAAAAAACATCCTAGTCAGAAAAGGAGGAAGTAAAATTTTCTCTATTTGCAAAAATTCCACCAAAACACTGTTAGAACTAATAAATGAATTCAGTAAAGTTACAGTGCACAAAATCAATATACAAAAAATCAGTTGTGTTTCTACACACTAACACTGAACTATTGGAAAGAGAAATTAGAAATACAATTCAATTTACAATTGCATCAAAAAAGAATAAATTATGTAGAAATACATTTAACTAAGGAGGTAAATGATCTGTGTACTAAAAACTATAAAACACTAGTGAAAGAAATTGAAGAATGCCCAAATAAATAGAAAAATATCTCAAGTTCATGAATCAGAAGCATTAGTATTGTTAAAAAGTCTACACAGAGTAATAACAGGTTCAATAAAATCCCTATGAAAATTCCAATGATATTGTCAAGGAAATTGAAACAACTATCTTAAAATTCATATAGAACTGCAAAAGATCCTGAATAAGCAAAGAAATCTTAAGCAAGAAGAATAAAGCTAGAGGCATCACACTTTCTGGTTCAAAGCTATCTTACAAAACTTTCAATAAACAAAACGGTATGATTTGGCATAAAAACAGACACATGAATCAATGAATCTGAATAGAGAGCTCAGAAATAAACCCACACATATGGTCAATTGACTTACAACAAAGGAACCAAGACTATGTAATGGGAAAGGACAGTCTCTTCAATAAATGGCATTGGGAAAACTGGATAGCTACATAAAAAAGAATTAACTAGACACTTATCTAACTAACATCACACATAAAAATCAACTCAAAGTGCATTAACTTGAACATAATGTCTCAAACTGTAAAACTCACAGAAGAAAACATAAGGTGTAATCTCCTTGATATTGATCTTGGTGATGATTTTTAGATTTGATATCAAAGCAAAGGCAATAAGACCAGAAACAAACAAGTGGGACCACATCAAACTAAAAAGCTCCTACAAAACAAAAGAAACCATTAACAAATTGAAAAGACAACCTACAGAATATGGGAAAATATTTGCAAGCCACATACTCAATAAGAGGTTGATATCCATAATATGTAAGAAACCCATACAACTCAATGGCAAAAAAAATAAAGTAAGTGTAATAACCTGAATAAAAATAAGCAAAGGACCTGATAATAGACATTTCCCAAAGAAGATATGCAAAATGGCCAACAGCTACATGAAGAGGTGCCCACCATCACTAATCAGAGAAATGAACAACAGGTCTACAATGAGCTATCACTTCACATGGTTAGAATGGCTATGATCAGACAAGATGGGGCACAGCACGTTCAGGGTGGTATGGCCATAGACAGAATGGCTATTATCAAAAGGACAATAGACAATGCTAGCTAAGATATAGAAAAAGAGAACCCTCGGGCACTGATGTTGGGAATGTAAACTGGTATATCAGTATGGAGAACTATATGGAGGTTCCTCAGAAATTAAATGTAGAATTGCCATATGATTCGGCAACCCCATTTCTGGACATACGTTCAGAGAAAATGAACTCATCATTTCAAAGAGAGACCTGCACTTCCATGTTCATAGCATCATTATTTGCAATAATCCAAGTGTGAAAACAACCTAAGTATCCATCAATGAATGAATGGCTAAAGATGTGATTATATATTATATATATTATATATTTACATATATGCCATTAAAAAAAGGAAATCCTGCCATTTGCAACATGCATAAGCCTCCTGTGGGGCATTATGCTAAGTGAAATAAGCCAGACAGAAAAAGAGAAATGCCACATGGTATCACTTATATATGAAATCTTCTTTTAAAAAAGTTGACTTCTGAAAACAGAGAGTAGAAGGGGCTGGGGGGAGAGGGGAGATGTTGCTCAGCAGATACAGACTTTCAATAATAAAATGAATAAAATCTAAAAATCCAATGTATAATATGGTGACTATACTTTAAAATACTATATCATATAATTAAAATTTGCTAAAAGTGTATAATTCAAGTGTTTTCACCAAAAGAAAACAGAAAGTTAACTCTATGAGGTGATGAATACACAAATTAACCTGATTGTGGGAATCCTCTCACAATGTATATGTATATCAAATCCTTGTGCTATATACTTTATTTGATTCATCAGTTATCCCTCAATAAAGCTGAAAATTATATTTTAAAACTATCTTAATTTGTCTTTTAATTAAACAATTTGTTTCTTTGATAGCTGCAGAAAAGTAAATTTTAAGAAGCATACTTTTACAAAGTTCATAATTGGTTTGTTTCATTATATTTTTGTGTATCAAGACATTATGCTTTAGAGAGAATGCATTTAGATATCTGCAGCATTTATTTTTCTCTCTAAAATAACAAATGCTGTAGATATCCAAGAAAACTCTCTTACCATCTTTAAAACAGAAGAGGATCTCCCATTGTATATAAACCCTCTCTCAAAGAGCCTCTAGCTAACTCTACTATCAGTTGCTACATAAAAATAAAAATATATAAATAAAAAACTGGCCATCCCATCTGAAAAATAATGGAAAAGAAGATTGAAGGTGGAAAATACAGCCTGCTTTTTTTTTTAGGATGGCTAGTATATTGCTTTTTAAATAAAACAATATGTGTTATAAGAAGAGTGTAGCTATTGAGTACTTGATCTCTTAACCTGATATTTCATAATAGAAAAATAAAATTGATGCCTCTGGTGTGAGGCTCAGCTGACTCAGAGTAGAAATGTTGTGGGGTCAAATGAAAACTGTGGAGTATTTATTGGACCAGAAGTAACAGTAAAAGAGGAGCTGTGAATGGCACTACTTTACAGGAACACATTGTACAAAGTCAGTGAATGTGTTCTCCCTTCCCAATCCTTTGCATCATCATTTTGAAGAAATTCAAGTTTTCACAAATATAGGCAGGCTATAATTTCTGATTCAGACTTTTATCTTGTGCTGTTCTCTGCACTGGAAACCCTAGAAAGGTGGGAATAAAAAAGAAATTAAGAGAACCTTAATCTATACCCTCCACTCCAAACACAATCATTGGAGATATTCTATAAAGATAAATATATTTCCCTTTAAAAAAGGGGAGGTTCTCAAATTTATTCATTCCTAGGCAGTTGAATGCCTTGCAAAGACCTATTGCTAATCCAAGCCAGGATTTCTCAACCTTTTTTCATTATGCTTTCCCCAGCTTTTTTAGACTTTTTTCTCCTAATCGTCACCCTCATGAAATTTTACTACCACAGATACACCGTGTATTTGTGCTTCATACATTAAACACACTGTGGTATTTTTTAGCCCCAAGTTTCACCAGCCAGCTGTGCCCACTTGGGATGAGATTGCCCTGCTCAGGATACGCACTCACAGTTCTCAGGGAAGTTTCTTCTCCAGCCCCCAACCACCCCTGAGTCAAGGCAGGATCGGCCCATATTCAGCTTTAATCATAAGTCAGGAGCTGCTGACACCAGTTAATCTGTCTTCACATGACAAAAAAAAAATAAGAAGAGGAAGACAGAAGAAAAAGTCAAGTGGAATTTTATAAATAAGGGCTTAATTGACAGGCACGAGCCAAAGGGGAAAAAATCACCAATTATGACTGAAGACACACTGAATCACCCTCCAGAACTATCAGAGCCCCAAACAAGATCCATGCTCATCTTTACAGAAATGCAAGGTATGCATTGCAAAGGAAATAGTTTCCAAACCAATACCATGCCACATTTTCCTGATCTTTCTTCTTTTTAGTGCGTGTGTGCCGGTGCATGTGCATTTTGAAGCAATCAAGTATAATTGGGGTATTGGTATTTCCTCCTGACGTGTGTTTAGAATCCTTCTAGTACCTTACACTTTATTAAGCTTACCCAATGATAAGCTCTAGTCGATCTAATTTCCAGAAGAAATGTTTTTGTATTTTCAAGTTCATTAATATATCACATTGCTAAATCTCTAAAACAGATTGTTGAAGAAATGACATAATGAATAAAACCGCCAAGGATAAGCTAAATTTGCACTTACGCATTCAAGAAAATTTAGTGCCTATATGTATGTATTTGAAAATATAATTATCCCATGATATAATAAAAAATCGAACCATAGGAAATTAGTGTGCCCATACTCTGATTTTCTAAATGAAGTGACTAAAGCACCTTCTGAGATCACACTTCAAGAGAAGCCATTGTAGACTGATTCTTTCGGTAGGAAGATGATTTGTTGAGTTAGACATGGTTTTCTCTTTTCCTGGCATTTTAACTTGAACTAAATTAGTTTTCCCAACAACAGGGATTGTTAGGAGTTAAATTTCAAGAACAATGACCAAGGTTGTTTCAGTCAATGCAAACTATATCCTTAGGCCAGAAATAGCCCAAGGAGCCTGGGATTTTGTGGTTAAGCAGGATTAGCCTGAACTTCTTTTGAGACAGAGCAGTTCTCAGTTCGATTCTCTCTCTCTTTGGGTTGCAGCAAGCGAGCTGTTTGGTGTACTCATTGTGAAGTCTGAACTCCCCTGGGCTTTAAGCAATAACTGATGAGGGATCAAAAACTGGTTCCAATTTGCCTTGAAAATAAAAACACAAGTCAAAGGGAGAAGGAAACCAGTGTTCACATGACTGAGAAAGGGCAGGTGCCACCCTATATATGTACCCAGCGAATGGACTTCTAGAACTTTATTCTGAAGAACAATGAATGTGCCTAAAGATTTACTATAAGGATAATACTTGCAGTGTTAGTTTATTGTAAACCCCTAACTATCCCGCTGCATGGAAATAGTTAAATAAATAATGATGGATCCAAACATTTTCATACAAAATCACATAATAAATCTATATTAAAGTATCAATGTAAGTGAAATAATCCAGGAATAGAAAGACAAATACCATCTGATTCACTTACATAAGGTACCTAAAGCGGTAAAATTCACGGAGGGGAGAAGTAGAAGGCTGGCTGTGAGTGGCTCGGGGAGGCAGGAGTGGAGAGTCACCGCGCAATGCTCACAGTCTCCAGCAGGGGAGACGAGAGTGTGCTGAGGGTGTGCGCACCACGTGAGCGTGCTTGGCGCTGTGGGGCGGCGTACTTGGAGATGGCCAAGATGGGGAATTTGTATGTTATGTGTATTTACCACAATTAAAATTTTTATTAAGAAGTTATTATGAGTAGTTTCATTTTCTTTATTATAGTGTTTGCATTTTCTAAATATTTTCTATAAATGTATTTTGCTTATAATGAAGAGGCAGCCTAATTATATTAAGAAAAGAAAACTCATTCCATTTTTGTTAATATTATTTTTAGTGGCTAATAACTTTGTGTGACAATAATTAGGGATTTTGGTCATTATCCCTGCTGAATATATTTTCTTTACTCAGATACTCTCCCAACCACAAACCCTCATATTTATCCATTGAAGAGGCACACATTCTTCAAGACCAAATCTGAGCTCACCTTCCCTAGGAAATTTTCCTGTAGAACCTCAGAGAGAAAGATGCACTCTTTTTATGAAAATCTATAACACCAAAACCCCTGTATTGAATTGGCCTGGAATGCATGTGTGTGCATGTGTGTGAAGCTAAAATGAGCTTTGTGCTATTCCGATGCTTTATATATAACACAGCCAACCTTTGTTTAAAAAACCTCTCAACATCAACATCCTCAAAGCGTGGAAGCTGGGATACAAGCCCGTGAAATCAGGCGCTTGCACTCACACACTAAGGCGGCTTCTCGCCCTGGCGTTTTGCCTTTTTGTTCTCAGTAACTTGTAAACTCCCAAATCTTGCCTGTCAACCTGGCCTTCTACAGCCAGCAAAATGAATAACAAGCGAAGAACTTGGCCTATACCTCAGTAATGCAAATTTAGAAGACACGCATGACCTGCCCACCCCACGCAACTCTACTGGTGCCCTGAGTTGTTTTGCTCTGGAGGCCAATGACATCATCTTCTCGACACACAGAATGACATGAGAAGACTTCGAGGATAAAACAACAGGCACAAAACCTATTTTCCGCCTAGAAGAAGCACAGGAGC
Source organism: Tonatia bakeri (assembly GCA_004024845.1). Taxonomy (NCBI): domain Eukaryota; kingdom Metazoa; phylum Chordata; class Mammalia; order Chiroptera; family Phyllostomidae; genus Tonatia; species Tonatia bakeri. The sequence continues at coordinate 34,879 of PVIA01002310.1, read as the reverse complement.
CCTTCGTCCCAGGCTTCCACTTTCATCAGCTGGCAAAAGCTATTCTTTTTTTCCAAAGAAGAAAAATAGCTACTGAATTCCACCCCCGGTGTCTTTTATATGGAAATGATTGAGGTGTTCTGCTTTCTTTGAAAGTTTCTGGTTGCAGTATCTGGAGACTCTTCTTTTTCAAGTACTGAATAGCATGTGCCTGACCTGTCTTTTTACTCAAAATCAAGTCCTGTTTGCCAGCTTCCATTTGTGCACAAAACACATCAATCCTCCAATTTCAGTTGGAAAAAAGGGGTGTGGGGATAATTGTTTATTAAACAAAGACATTTTTATTTCATCTTAAGCATGCATCCTGGTGCTATAGTGTTGGTAACAACAAATTCTCAGTGTAAAAAATTATTGCATTTGAAGGATAAATAATATATTATTAGTTGACTTTGTTGCCAGGAAATTTTTGTAATAAATTTTTGATTGAGAGGCCAGGTTCTGGTGTCAATTCTGGACTCACTAGGGTGAGCATGACATTAGGTGAGATTCGACTAGTCAGTTCCACTTTACCCATCTGGTACAACGGGGCCCTGATGATGAAGAACGTTCCTAATGTAAAAGGTTCAAGTGATGATTGAACAGAATCCTCCATGTACATGGCCTAACACAGTGTCTGCCAAATCTAGGCACTTCATCTATATTAGCTATCATGATTAATCATTGGAGAAACGTTACCAAAAAATTCTGGCTTCTTTTCTTTTTCAGTGAGATGTGCTATGGGTGCTGTGAGATGCTTGGGGTACGCATCAGGGTATATATCCTCCACTCGGACTCCTCTTCGGTCACCGCACTCTGACTCCAAAAGCATAGCCTCATTCATTACTGAACGTGCGCTTTGTCTGTGGGCTTCAAATAACAATTGGTAAAACAGGACCCTTAGTGACTATAATATGGTGAATTGGATTTTCTCATCTGCAAAAATTATTTCCCTTTTTAAAATTAAATTTATTTGGGTGACATTGGTCAACAGTGCTAAGCTCCAAGTATACACTTCTATAATACATCATTTGTATAAATGCATTGTGGGCTCACCATTCAAAGTCTAGTCTCCTTCCGTCACCATACATTTGACCCCCTTTACCCTGTTCAACCTCCCTGCACCCCACTTCCCCTCTGGTAGCCACCATTCTATCTCTGTGTCTATGAGTTTGTTTGTTTTGTTTATTAGTTTGTTGCTTTCTGTTTTATATCCCACATATGAGTAAAATCATACAGTTCTTGTCCTTCTCCCTCTGATTTATTTTGCTTAGCATGATGCTGTTGCAAATGGCAACATTTCCTGTTTTCTTATGTCTGAGCAGTATTCCGTTGTGTGTTTGTATGACATATTCTTTATCCAATCACCCATCAAAGGACATTTAGGTTGTTTCCATGTCTTGGCTATGGGGAGTAATGCTGCAGTGAACACAGGGGTACATATAGCTTTACAAGTAAGTGTTTTCATATTTTTCAGGTAGATACCCAGAAGAGGGATTGTTGTGTCAGATGGTAACTCTACTCTTCATTTTTTGAGAAACCTCTGTACTGTTTTTTGGAGTATCTGTACCAATTCACATTCCCACCAACAGTGGGAATGAGGGTTCCTTTTTGTCCATATCCTCTCCGACACTTATTACTTGTCTTATTGACAACAGCCATTCCAACAAGTGTGAGGTGGTGCCTCATTGTGGTTTCGATTTGCATCTCCCTTATAGCTAGTGAAGTCCAACATTTTTTCATATATCTGTTGGCCATTTGTATGTCTTCTTGGGAAAAGTGTCTACCCAGGTCCTCTGCCCACTTTTTTTATTGGATTGTTTTTTGTTTTGTTTTTATTATTATTATTATTATTGCTGTTGAGTTGTCTTAGTTCTTTATATATTTTGGATATTAGACCCTCATAGAAGGTATTATTTGCACACATCTTCTCCCATTTGGTTGATCGTGGGAAAATTGTTTCTGTTTTTACCCATGTACCTTAAAACTTTTCTGAGATAGATTTGTTTTGGCTTTATTTTAATACCTATAGTAGAGCTAAGATAATTGGAAAGAACACATATTTGAGTAGCACAGACCTGGATTTAAGTCCTGTGCCCATGGCTGTGTGACTTCAGATATGCAGCCTCTCTGATCCTTAGTCTCTTTACCTACAAAATAGGGAAGAGAAACAATTACCCATTTTTAAAATGAATCTGCCAGTCCTATCTTGAAATACCTAATTTTGAATAGCAGCTCTCACTGTAAAATACAAAGAAATAAATTTAGAAGGTATTGGAAATTATAGCCAGGCCTAAAATAATCACCTTCAAAGATGGTTGTCATAATTGTAGGTATTTCTCATAGTAATTCCAGGAAGGTTTTTATTATAAAATGAAAATGATGGGGAGAAAGAAGGCATGGCACTTTTGGTTCACAGTTAAGTCTTTCTGATAATGGGATAAGGTCATCAGAACCCAGGACCACAGGCGTCTCTCTGATGAGCTCACCATGACCACTATTATTGGAAAGGCCCCCTGCTCCGGAGCCATGGCAGCTCTGAGAATTGGAGTCAGCCTTCATCCATTACTTAAAGTTTTAAGAAGCATCTCTTCTTTCTGCCTCTTCTCTGCTCTCCTTGGCCGAGGTCATTCATGGGTGAGCATTCTGCCATCTCTCTCCTTTCCAGGCAGGCTCCTGGCAGGTCACTGCCTTTAACTTCATCCACCTTTGGACTTCAGAAAGCCAGCTTCTTCCCTTTGTTTCTTGTAATAAGGAAATACATTCATATTTGATTGCTTAACAGAGAAAGACCTGGTTATTAAGCAGCGTTATCAGCAATGACATTTCTGTCATTGAAAAAAATCCATTTTTCATCAAAGACCTCCACTTTCAAGGGATATGCCTGAGTTCTGACTTCATTGGCAAGTGTTGAAGGAACAAGACATGAGCCTTCAGAGATGGGAGAGCAGGATCTTGTTCCAAGGTTGAAGGTTATGAGCTCACTCTGGGACAGTGGGAACTGATGCTTCAGCTGCTCTGCCCTCAGCCGTCCTGGTCCCAAGAGTGAACTTTGGGAAACACTGCTGTAAATGTCAGAGCTTTTCGGCTGGAGCATACCCTTGGGTGAGTCTTACACTGGAACAATCCTCCTCCTCAGGCATATATAAGCAATCTCTGGCACAGAGGAGATGTTCTGGGCATTTCTTCAGAATAGCTGGACCACCCTGGTAACCCTTGGGGTAACCCAGGCCTCTTACCTCCCCAGCCCTGAGGTGTGGCTGAAAACAACGGAAGCCAGGGACCAGGGCTCCTCCAGGGGCTACAGTCAGGGAACCTGACCCCAAGGGTGCTTCTAAATTCAATCATTCAGACCAAGGAGCAAAGGCAAACAAATAGAAGACTGATTCATGCAGCTTTAGGAATATTTGAAGAGGAAAACCCTGCGAAATACTAAACTTCTTGCGAATCTCAGCAGTGGGGAGTCTATAAATCATTGTCATTTGAATACTGAAGACAATGTGACATATTCCCTGCCCTCAAACTAGCAAAGGTGGACATCTCAATCACACTGTTAATGCCTAGATTTAGTTTCTGACAATAATACTTATTCTGTTTTTCTGTGTTTAGGCATCAATTCAAAAACTGAATTAACAAATATTTTTGGAGCAACCACTAAGTACCTTTTGCTAGGTTTTCATCTGTCTGCTCATTCAGGGACCAACAATTTGCCCATCATTGCTCCAGGTGCTACAAATACAAGTCCTCAAAGAATGGGGAGACAAGTCAATAAACACTTATAATAGGGAATAAAAAGTAACACAGGGAATTATGTAAGATTCGGTTGGATTACAGAAGAGGAACTCGTAAACTCTATGTGCACAGGTGAGAAAAAGCTTCTCAGAGCTGAGACTTGAAAAATGAATGAACAGTTGAAGGGAGGAAGCAGAAAGAAGGTGTGGAGAACACCACATGTGCAGGCATGGAAGTGTTAGAGAAGAACTGTGAGAGGGAAACTAAGTCAGTTCGATACACAGCAGGAACAGCAATGGTTGGCCAGAAGGCCACGTGGCAGGGAATCACAAGGCACTGCTCGCTGACACCTTTCCCTCCCTACACTCCGCCTCCAGCCCCACCATCAGTACTAGAACCTGCCCTGGTTTCCGGTACAGAGCTGTTGATCATTCTTTCTCGTTGAGGACAGTGGGGCGTGTGGAGAACCATCCTGCTCACAGAATGGTCCGACTGATGGGAGTGTTCCAGGGGGCCTGGCCCTGAGAGTCCACACTCCACTTTAAGTTCTTGGCTTTGCATTGCAAAGGATTCAAACGCAGGGGAACCGGGATAGAGTTAAAAGTGTGAGTTTATTAGCAAAGCAGTGAGGCCAAGTAGACTACTCCACAGACAGAGCAGCCCCCCTTTAGGGAAATTTTCTCCCTTTATTGAGGTTCATTTGATTGGAGGGTAGGGTATTCAATGAAGGGGAAGAATATTCAGGATCTTTCCAGGCAAAGGGTGGGGATTTCTCAGAGGAGCTCCAGCAGCCATTATTCTGTGTGGGCTTTCCATTCCTAATGATGGTGACATGGGTGTGTCATTTAGCATGCTAATGTATTACAATGAGTGTATAATGAAGCTAGAGTTTATGGGTAGGTGAAATTAGTCACCATATTGAATCTAGCTGGTCTCTGCCAGTTCTAAACCATAAATCCATGGCCCGTGAGCTGTAGCTTTTATCGATTGCAGCTGTTCTGTCACATACCCTGTCTCACACTGAGTTTCAGTTCATTAAAAGAAATTTCTATTTGTTGCTCTGTTCTGCAACATGGGGCCAAAACAACACATACATATAAGAATAAGTGCATCTTTCAAAATGAGTAATCGACTCAACTTGAGAGAGTTGGAGAAAGCAGTGCCTTGCCAGGCACAGTGGGAGTGTGAGGACAGACCCGGGACAGGACGGAGAGCTGGCTGGGCCCACCACAGGGAGTGCTGAGCTAGTCTGTTGCCTGTTCTGAAGTTCTCTTTCCTCGCCTATAAACCATCTAGAATTTGAGATGTGGCTGCCAGCTTTCTTCAAGGAAAGGTAATAAAGCCAAAAGAAATATTTCAATTTTAGAGGGTTATGTTTTATTTTAACTTCCTATATGAAATACAGATCTATCTAGCAGTATAGGTAGGGTAGAATATGATTCCAAAAACATCAGAAAGCAAAAGGCTAACATACCCAAAAGTGTACAGAGAAACCATGTGAAATAGTTCAGATTTTAAAAACAAGTATTCTGCATAGGAAGGAATAATTTAGTGACAAAAATATTTATAACTTAACACATAAGCTCTTCCTAGTCCTTACATCAGTGAAGGGACATTTTCCAACCTTTCTTTCCATGCACTCTGAAAAATGTAACATATTAGATGCTAGCCTTACTGCAAAATTGATTTCAATGATGGTAAAGGAGCCAAGAAAAGTAATTAAATAAGCAAAGAAACAAACAAACAAACAGACTTCTTGAGTTATCAAGAGGCTCCACCCTCATGTGAACGGGATTGGTGCCCTTCTGAAAGGGGCTCCAGGGATTTCCAACCCCCCCCCCCAACCCATTACTTCCTCCATGGGAGGATACTACAAGAATTAGCAGTCCCCAACTCAGACAGGGGCCTGCGCTGGGCCCTGACCTTGCTGGCACTCTGGCAGTGGACTTCCCAGCCTCCAGAATTGTGAGAAATACCAGCCAGTCTTTTGAATATTGTTGTAACAGCCCAAATAGACTAAGAAATATTGTTAAGTACTCATTTGTATCTGATGTAGTTCTTTTAGTATGCAGTTTTTGAGATCATGCATGCTGTTGTATGTGTCAGTAGTTTACTTCTTTTTATTACTGAACAGTGTCCCATTGAATAAGAATACCTACATCTTATTGATCCACTTACCAGTTGATGGGCATCCAGCTGTTACTAGTTCGGGGCTATTATTGAGGCAGGCTAGGAAGAAGCTAGGAAAATTCCTTGGCAAGTAGAATAGGGGAACTGAAACAGAGAGATAAACAAACTGGCAGAGCAATTTTCAGCCACATACAAAAGGTTGCCTCCCTAGAGATGACATCTAGGCCTCATTTGTATTTCAGCTCCAGGCCCAGGAAAGCAGCAAAATCTGGACTAACTGCAGTGACTGATGATCCCCTTCCCTGACCCTGACCAATCAGTGGAGAAGATGACCTTGAAAGGGTGCACCTGGAAAGCTAATGCATATTCTGCTGAACCTGTCCCCTGAGACCTCCCCTAAGGTTCCTTTCTATAACAGAGATATAAAAGCCTCAAGAAAAAGGAACCATCCACTGGGGAGCAGCCACACCATTTCTTCTCCTTCCCTCTTTTCTTCCCCCACAGGCATGCATCTCCTAAACTCTAAGGGTCCCCACAGACTTGCAGCCAGGGGAGCAATGGGCAGCAGCAATTCATTCCGGGCTAACCCCTGGCCCTGTCTCCAAGGCCCCCTTTCCTTTGACTTCCCAGTGAGCTAAGCCAGCCCAGCCTAGGCTGTCCTGTTGCATTACTAAAGGTACCCTCATGGTCACCTGGACTTAGAGAATGGCTGGATTATGGTAGTCTTATGTTTCATTTTTTAAGAAACTGGTAAACTTTTCTAAGTGGTTGTACCATTTTGCAGTACTAGACTAACTTTTAATTCAGCGTATTTTAATTGTCTTTATTTATTGTTTGTTTATAAGCCAAATTCTACATTTGCAGCTCTGTTCTGTCTTCTGGAATTTTTCTGTGAGTCTGCTTCCCAGACACACACACACACACACACACACATTCACACCTATGCACACACATCAGAGCCAAGCAAAACCCCTTAAGCATCTCTGCCCTTGATTAGGGGTCTCACAGCCAGACAGACTAAGCAGTGAGGAAACCAATAATATATTGGATTTAGCCAATCAGTGTAGTAGGCTATTTTTACTTATGTGATTAGCTTTGTTTTCAAAGTCAGTCCTAGGACAAAGAACAAAATCTCTTTCAGGGCAAACAAACAAAATGGCCAACAAATCTATAAGAAAATGGAAGATGTCCTGAAGCAGCTTGGTCTTATGTGACCCTTAAAATTATGACAGCAGAGAAGGAGTCCTTTTCAAGAAGAGAGAGAACAAAACAACAAAAGAATTCTTCCTCTGGAGAAAATACTTGCTCACTACACATTTCACCATTTTAGAAAGTGCCCCTGAAAAACCTTCTTGTAGACTCTTCAGACAGACACGAAAAAGTATATTGAACAGACAAGCATTCACCCCAAAGCAAGAGAATGGCTTCCTAATGTTTTAAGAAATGCTTGTTTCTTTATATAATTATAAATATAATTATCTCAACCATAGTCCCCTACAATAAGAAGGTTTTTCTCTGGAAGAAAAGGTTAAAATGGGAATATATAAGGGAACATCTGAAAATTTATGATCCTCTCAAAGCTCTTTTCTTTTAATTCAATATGCAAGTTTGATTTGCTATGCCAGTAAAAAAAAAACAAAAACAAAACAAAAAACTAGATGGGAAAAACAGAGGAGGAAAAAGAATTCTAAGAATTAGCAAAATTGATGCCCTATGTCATTCCCTTACCTTACCTTTAGCCTGATCTTTACTCCTAGTTCTGTTTTATGTTATTTAAGAAGCTACAATCTTCCTTAAGCCAACAGTAATGTGTGCTAATAAAAATTAATTTGGCTAATAAAAGAATTTAGGATTATTTCAGTTCTCCCAGAAATGAAAAGATGCCTGTCTTTTCTTGCTTGGTATCTTTTAAAGAGATTTAAATTATTATAGAAATAACATTAATGACACAATCATATTAGATTTATCCACAATAAGAAAGCAACCTTGAAAAATGTCCTTGGTGTACATTTTAGACATGGTAGCTAATTGTCCCTCTCACTTGTTTTAGGCCGTTTGCTCTTGTCAGTAGGGGTAACATAACTCCCATCAACTGCACATGTGCTTTTCTGGGTTTTCTATGAGTTGGATGAGTTTGACTTGACTCAGTTCTACTCCCCAAGCTCTTAGGACCAATATCAGTTATTTTCAGAATTCAATTACAAATTTTATAGACATCATCAACAAATGAGTTCGACTTTCTATTTAAAATCATATTATATATATTACACCTAGAAATTCTCCTGAATTCAGATCAAATTGAAGTCAGAATTCAGAAATGAGTTTTGGGCCACTTGCCCCTCCCTCAGGTATCTTTTCTCAGAACAAACCCATGTTCACAGCTGCTGTGGCTTCACTGTTGCCTCCCGACCTCACCAGCGCCCAGGTCCGGCCCCACCACCAGGGTATTGGATGAAGTTGGACACTTGACTAGAGGAAGTTAGTCCATTGCCTGGACAAAACTGTATGACTCCCTCTCCAGAGAATTTGAACCAAGAAGCAAAATGACTATTGGAAAATGGTACAGGGATCCAACACTAAAAGCTCATGAAGAGGTAAAGCCAGATTTGGGGCCATGGCAAGTCAGAGCTGCTCACACACTGACATGATGGAAGATTGCAAAATATGAGTGAGCAGAGGAAGGTGACCCACAGAAAGTAAAGTGAATCAGGGGACAGAGACCAAGCAGAAGGAGAAAAAGAAAGAAGAGAGAAGAGAGAATCGATCTAATCCTGACGTTGCAATTCTTTCCAGTTTGTAAGATATTTGGCTATATTTTATTTCCAGATTTCTAGATCACAGATGACTTCAGGATAACTCATCAAGTTCTTATATGCAATGGGTATATTAATCAAATATAACTGCTAGGAATTAACCATAAAGCAACTTAATTTTTTTCTCCTGTTTTTCCCTTCTATTTTATTTGGGTTGGAAGACTTTTTTAATGTCTCTGTTTGAAATATCTTTTCTGCTCATTTTAATATAACATAACCTCCTATGGTCAATTTAAATAGTAAACAAAATTCTCAAATCTTGGTATTTGAAAGGTCCTGTTCCAAGTTAGGGTCAAAGCTTCCAACTTCACTCAAAGTTTTATAGGTACTTCCTGTGGGGTGGGGGGATGGTTCTTCCCCATGGGTCTCTCATGCTTCTGCATATCTTGCTGGAAAGGCACTGACTTTCCTTGTTCTGTATCTATCTTGTCAAGGATCTTTGCCTAGTGAATAGGCTTAAAAGATGGAGATAGCATCTTCCTCAAGAGGAAGAACAGACTGATTGCTGTCCGGTATAACAATGTCTCTCTCTGGAGAAAAGGCAGGCATGTTTGATGCCTATTAAAAAATATTCAGGTTCCTTCAATTTAGAGTTTTCTCTCCTATAATCTACTACATGTGCAGGTGAAATCTGGCTCCCTTTGCATCACCCTGTGGAAACTGAGGCTCAGGGAACCATTATATGAGTACCATTACTATAAACCATAAGTTGTTTGTTGCTTCTGGCCTGAGTCTTTTGTCTCCTACCAGCATCCAATGAACTATAGGAGACTAATTTGCAAGTAGGGTAAACTCCAAGACCCTTCACAGTTATTTTTTTTTAAGGTTTCATTTATTTATTTTGGAGAGATGGGGAAGGGAGAGAGGAAGTGAAACATCAATGTATGGTTGCCTCTAGCACACCCCATGCTGGGAATATGGCCTGCAATCCAGGCATGTGCCCTGACTGGGAATCAAACCGGCGATGCTTGATGCTTCGGTTCACAGGCCTGCACTCAATCCACTGAGCTACACCAGCCAGGGCCCCTTCACAGTTTTGAAACTTCCTTCCCTCCAGGCAGGAACTTCCACCCTGGGGAAAGTGTGGTAGTAACCTTTCATCAGTGCTCTCTATCTCCTCCTCTACTCACCGGCTACTTTCCGATCCCTAAAGGGTGAAGGGAGTGGTAGTGGGAGAATAGGGAGGCAAAGGAAAATACTTACCTATTACTTTCAAAAGCTGGATTCTCCCTCTCTGGGACCCTGGCATATGTTTGCATTACTTTTATGGGTTCTTTAAAGAATCCATTGTTAGAAGGTTCCTTTCCTGATGCAAGTTGTCAGAATCATAGGGTAGATGTCTGAGACCTGAAAGTTAAGAGCTTCTTGGTGCCCAGGGAAATGCACCCTGTAGGTAACCATGCCACAAAATGAATATACTGAGTTACACCACGAGTGCCACATGGATATTGTTTGGATTACCATGAGAAAAAGAGAAAGAAGGAAAGTTGAGAGGCTCATGAATGTTCAAAGAAGGCAAAAAAGATGATCAGTTTGAAGGCTAAGCTCTACCATAAACAATACCATGCTGAGAAAATACAAATGAAAAAGACTATCAAGATGCATGAAAATAGAAACACTAAACAAAAGAATGATGGAAAGACTCCACAAGGAGTAGTACCTGCCTATCTACTGGACAGAGAGGGACAGTCTGAGCTAAAGTACTTTCCAATATGATCAAACACAAATGGAACGAGAAAGCGGGAAAATGGGAAGTCCCTCTGCCCAAAGTTCATGTCCAGGGAGAAAGAGGTACTAAAACTTATTCAAACAGGAAAGAGAAAGAAGAAAGTGTGGAAGAGGATGGTTACTAAAGTCTGCTGTGTTGGAGATGGCTTTACCGGAAAGCCACCTAAATATGAAAGATTCATTAGGCCACTGGGCTTACATTTCCAGAGGGTCCATGCCACACAGCCTGAACTGAAAGCCACCTTTTCCTGACAACACTTAGTGTAAAAGAGAATCCCTCATCCCCACCTTATACAACTTCGGGTGTTATTACCAAAGGTACTGTCATCGAGGTGAACGTGAGCAAGTTGGGCCTTGTGACACAGGACGTAGGTTATTTGGGGAAAATATGCCCAGCTATCAACAATCCTGAAAATGGTGGATGCAAAAATGCAGGCTTACTGGTTTAACAGCAGTTTCACACAAGTGACTACTTATAATGACTGGACACTATGTATCAATCAGAAAAACTGCTTTACTGTGATGTCTCTGAGTGCTCTCAAACAGCTTCCATATCTGCAGTCATCAAGAGAACTATTTATTCTATTGTAAGGAACATCAAAATGGCCCATTTAAAAAAAAATCCACTGCTACTCAGCTCTTCCTGAAGTCCCTCTAATTCGGATAAATGCATCTGTCAACAGGATGACACCACTACTTTTTTCATAGCTCCAGAGAATTCCGTTGTCCATCTTTAGCCTCTGTCGGCTGCAATCCCATCTCCCATCTGCAATCCCATCTCCCATCATGATGGCCCATGATTGAATGGAGCCTAATCCGACATCACACTGCCTCTCATATGTGAGTGGTCCACCCTGATCCTCGGGAGACACGTGTGCAGATTTTCTTTGCCTTGGCAGATTTGAGGAGTGCAAGCTAACACCAAAACAACTCGCTGCCTCTCGAGCCGCGCTGGTGCACGTCAGTCAGACACCAGTGGTCAGGGTCCTTCCTCTGCTCTATCAATCAACCCTGCTGAAACCACCTTTCCCAGGCTTGAAGGGAGAATAAGAAACCACTTACCTCTCCCCTTTGTGGGGTGAGGAAAACAAAGCACATAGCATTAAGAAACACTTGTCACAAATTCTGGCTCCTTCATTTTCAATAACGTAAACTTCATATCCTGTAGTGTTTGAAATTTTTATTTTAATTTACTGTTATATTTGCAATGACGCATCTTTTCACTTGAGTCTATTTTAGTGGGTTTCTGGTAATCAAATGATTCCTAAAAAGCAGATCAGTTCTGATTATTTAAATTTTTTTGCCTCCTCAAATAGTAGGATTTATTGTGAGATGACACCCGGCACTTTAACATGGACTTTCATCTGGTTTTACTTCATTGTATAAAATGATGTATTGAGCCCTGGCTGGCGAACCTCAGTGGATTGAGCACAGGCTGCGAACCAGGCATCGCAGGTTCGATTCCCAGTCAGGGCACATGCCTAGGTTGCAGGCCATGTCCCCCAGCAACCGCACATTGATGTTTCTCTCTCTCTCCCTCTCCCTTCCCTCTCTAAAAATAAATAAATAAATAAAAAATGATGTATTGATAAAAAGGTGTATCTAAATGATAAAATGTATAAATTGTATGCCAAAAAATCAAATACCTAGGTGACAAGAATAAATTCCTAGAAAGACACAAACTATTAAAACTGACTAAAGAAGAAATATGAAATCTGAATTGACCTTTAATAAGAGATTAAATTAGTAATCAAAAAACTCACCAGAAATAAAAGCCCAGGACCAGTTGGCTTCACTAGTGAATTCTGACAGGCTTTTAAAAATTAACACCAATTATATTTTTACAAATTTTTCCAAAAAAGTAGAAGAGGGAACACCAGAGAAGAAAATGCAAATCAATATCCCCTAGAATATAGACACAAAAATCCTTATCAAACCACTGGCAAACTGAATCTAGCAACATATCAAAAGAATTATACACCATGACTGTATTAATCATGTCTTTTTATCCTGACCTTTGACATCTGAGGACTTGCTGACTCTGGAGAGGCTGCCCTTCCCTGGACAGCTCATTGAAATCCTGGAGACAGTAAACAACTCATTGTCAGTACTCCTTTGATAGGCAAACCAACCAACTCGGGCCCATACCTCACTCATCTGCTTTATCAGGCTCTATACTCTGGGCCACTACTCCCCTACCCCAAATATTCACGGCCAGGTATCAGATAACTCAGGATAGCCTCTACATCCCAGCCCATCAAATCATTCAAATTAGCCAGCCCTAAACTTTCTTGCCCTGCCTTGTCCATTCCTTCCCATGGACACCACAGGGAAAAGTTTGCCCACATTTTCCCCTTTCTCTATGTCCTGACTGAACATGGTGCTTCCCCCATGTGCCACCCCTCCCCACATGGCATAGAGTATATTCCCTCTTATTGGGAGCTGTGAGTTACAAACTACCTTTTCCATGGCAATTGTCTCCTGATCTGTTGGCCTCATCACCCTGAATAATAAAACCTACATTTAAAAACAATGACAAGTATTGGTAGTTAAAAAATAGTCATGAGGCTGTAAAGTGCCGCATAAGGAATATACTCAATAATTTTGTAATAACTATGTTTGGTGCCAGGTAGTTATTGAAAATATCAAGGGGAATACTTTGTAAAGTATCTGATTATCTAACCACTATGTTATACACCTGAAACTAACATAAAATAATATTCAATGTAAACTGTGATTTAAAGATAAAATTTTTAAAATTAAATAATAATAAAAATAATGACAAGTAGAACTTACCCCAGGAATGTAAGGTTGGTTCAACATTCAAAAACTAATCAATGTATAATAATATATCATAGAAGTACAATAAAGAACAAAAATTACATTATTGTATCAATAGCCATGGAAAATGCATTTGACAAACTCCAACATGCTTTCATCATAAAAACACTCAGCCAACTTAGAAGAGAACAAAGCTCTCTTAACCCAATAAAGAGCATCTACGAAAATCCCACAGCTAACATTGTACTTAAGGGTGAAAGACTGAAAACTTTCTCCCTAAGATCAGAAACAAAACATGAATGTTCCATCTTAACACTTGTATTTGCCTTTATATCAGAGGTTCTAGACAGGGCAATTAAGCAAGATTAAGAAATAAAATCATCCAGATTGGATAAGAAGTAAAACTATCCCTATTTGTGAATATTATAGTGTTCTCTATAGAAAATCCCAAGAAATCCACAAAAATGTTAGAGCTACTAAGTTAATTTAGCAACGTTGCAGGTTGCAAAACCAATGCATAAAAATCAATAGTATTTTTATACACTAACAATGAACAATCCAAAAATGAAATCAATAAAACAATTTCATTTATAATTGCATCAAAAAATTAAAATAAGACTAATTTTTTAAAAAATTAAAATAGGAATAAATTTAACAAAATAAGTGCAATATTGGTATGTGTTAAAAGAAATTAAGAAACCCTAAGAAAGCAGAAAGACACCCATATTCACAGACTGGAAGAGATAATTTTGTTCAAATGACAATATTACCCAAATTGTTCTACAGATTCAGTGCAAATGCTCTCAAAATCCCACCTGTTTTTTTCACAGGTGGAATTCATATGAAAATGCAGGAACTTGGAATAGTCAAAATAATCCTTAAAAAAAAAAAAGTTGGAGGACTTGCATATCACAAGAGTCCAGAAAAAAATCCATGTATTTGTGGGCAGTTGATTTTTCACAAATGGGCCAAGAAAGTTCAGTGGAGGACAGCATAGTCTTCAACAAATGGTGCTGGGATAACTTGATATCTATGTGGGGGAGGAGGGCGAGGAAAAGAAAAGAAAAAAGAAAGAATGAAAAGAATTTGAACCCCTTCCTCACACCATAATCAAACACAACTAAAAAAAACAAAAACAAAAACAAAATAAAACTTATACATAAAAACATTAGGAAAAGGTATGTGTAAAACTTTATGGCCTATTAGGCAATAGTTTCTTAGATATAACACTAAAAGCAAAAGTAACAAAAGAAAAAATACATAAATTTGGACTTTATCAAAGTAAAATTTTGTGGTTCAAAGGGCACTATCAAGAAAGTGAAAAGAATAAAAAAATTTGCAAATCCCCTACATCATATGGATCTAGTACCTGAAACATATAAAAAACACTTACAATATAGTAATAAAATTAACCCAGCTTATAATGAGTAAAGAATTGAGTAGGCATTCCTACGAAGATATGCAAATGGCAAGCACCGAAAACATAATCAACACCATTAGTTGATCAATACAAATTAAAACCACAGTGAGATGCATGCTCTTGGTTGAGAAGACTCAGTAGCACAGAATATCACCGCTTTTACACATTAAATTATATATATTTTCAATTAAAATTCCAACAGAATTTTGTTATGGTTATTTCATTTTGATTTTGGAATTGAACAAAATTGATTTAAACTTTGTGCAGAAGATATGTGAAATGTGAAAGAAAATAACAAAAAGAGAATCAGTGGCAGGGACTTTCTTTAAGAAATATCACAATACACCGTAAAGTCACTATGATCAAAACAATATGGCATCAGCATAGGAACCGACGAACAGATCAGTTGCACCGCTGGAATACATTTCCCATTCTCCTTCATAATTAGCGGTAGCCATGCTTCTGAGCTCATGCTTAAGAATGAGCATGAAAATGCAATTTACTGCCTCCAAGTTTGGTTCATAAAAATCCTACATGCCTGATTCCCCACTTACTTTTCCATTTCTGGCTAGCTGGAACAGTGACAACTATTCAGGCAGGCCTAGAAACCTAATGTTAAAGATGGAGAGACCACAGGATGGAAGGAGTCTGGGTCCCTGAATCACCGCTTGGAAGAGGCAGCCCGGGAGAGGCAGTCCTGGGTATTTATTCACCCAGAAATACAAGCATTAGACAGTTCAGCAAAGAAATAATATCTTATAATTTTAAACCACTGAGATAGAGAGGTACATACATTTTACAGCAGTTAGCAATAAAGATACAAATGCAATTCAGAATAGGTTAAAATTAACTTTGGCTATTTAACTATCTAACCATTAAGAAGAAATAAAATTAGAAGCTTCTATCATACATAGTAATGAATTGCAGGTGGATTAAAGAGTTGTTTTTAAAGCAATAAGACAAATCTTGTAAGAACTGTCGGTGAATATATACAAAAACAGTTACTTTTCAATCAAGACCAGAAACTCTGAAGATACTTTGAATGTAGCCATTTACAAGCAAATGTAAGTGAATTGAAAACTTCAGTGTTACAAAGACTAGAGACTGCGCCATTGGAGACCCGGCAACTTCCTCCTCTCCATCCCTCAGATCGCTCACTCGAGGGCCTTCGCTGCCACGCTGTGAGCGGCCCTACAGAGAGGCCGCGGGAGAGGAGCTGCAGACTTCGGCGGCCAGGTCACATGTGCAGGTGTGAGCGGTGACAGACACTCTTCTAAGAGCTTCACATGCAGCAGTTCATCTAATTCTCAGAACTCTTCGAGGTAAGCTTTACAATCTTCATTTTATAGATAAAAAACTGAGTCACAGGAAGCTTGTAAAACTTCCCCAAGGTCACACAGTTGATATTGCCTCTTATATTCACACTCTTAATTATACACATTATTAGGTTATTGATATGATTTGGAGGTGAAGGCAGAGAGCCAGAAGGTGGAAGGAGGAAGAAGCTAAATGAATGTAGGAAAAAATGGCTGAATGAAGAAAACTGTTTTATAATATCATCACATTTACACATTTGTAATGTGAGTATATCTATCTAAAGCCATTTTTACCAGTAAACAGAAAATTAAATAGTACAAGGGAATATACCAGAAAAATTTTTAACTGTTTTATTCCACACAAAGAGAAAGTTGTCTTAATCATAACAAATTCACCATGGTTCCTATTTTTATTGATATGTCATTCATTTAACAAATATTTAAGGAGCACCTACTACATGCCAGGGGTATACTACATGTTGTGAGTAAGATATGGCCTCTGTCTACCCAAGGCATTGACAGCAGTAGAAAATGGAGATTAGCAAATTTGCTATATAATGAAGTAATGTGACCCTCCACACACCTGTAATTACAACAATACAGACATAATTTGTTTTCAAGTAACACTAAAAAAAAATAAGGTGTGCATAGATATCTGCAAATCCAGTACGATACTCAACTATGCTAACCTCCCTCACTTCCTCCTAGCAAAACTTCCCAAGCAGCCAGGTTAAAATAATACAGATGTGGTTAGTGTTACCCCCAGAGGTTCGAGGGACTGTAAAAATCTAAAGCAAAAGGGAATGAAACAAGAAGGAAATATTTGATCTGTCAGCCTTTTTGAGATTTCTGAAGTTTAGTATATAATCAGTGCTTTGACGACAGCAAAAACAAGATGTCGTATGTATCCTTTGATCCAGGATTTAAGTGAAGTGGTTTAAATTCATACACAGAAACTAATTCCATCAATGCTCAAGTGCATGCTGATTCCACCTGGACGGACACCCTCTGCAGCGTCGTTTGTCAGGCTCCACACAGAGAGTGGTGGGGGCCTTTTCCCAGAACCATTCTTCAAATTACTGTACACACCGAAGTCTATTTTACTAACAAAGCATTTGCTGAATGAGTGTTTCAGAACATTGCATCTGATCTGGCCAAAAATCCTCCCGATCAGAATCCTTCTGTGGAAGCCAAAATATGCCAAGTAAGGAATCATTTGATTATTCGAGATTCATTGGAACAAAGTATGCTGGTATTTATTCCTATTTCATAAACTCCCTTAAAACTGGGTTTGGAATAATGTCTTATGGTTTTTTCTATGAAAGTATATTAAGGCAAACAAGGACATTAAGCACCTCCCTGCAGAGCAGGCAGGAGAGAAAAATGGACTGAGGCCCACTGGGCAGGGCGTTGCTTCTCTTCAATTTCATAATTCTGGGAATCTTGCAAAAGAACCTACAAAAAGGCATAGAATTTTCCTCTGAAGCAACAGCTAGTGCACTGGCGAGCAGGTGGAATTCAATCTTTTTTGAAATGAATGAATGAATGAATGAATGGTTCTCCAACTGCATTTTCTACAACTCACCCTTTCTCCTTACAACCCAGTCACAATGGTTTCCTTTGGCGTTTCTTGTTCCTGACTCAGGGCCTTTGCATTTGCAGATTCTGCACCAAGAATCTACTCCCAATGTTCCCACTCACTATTTCCCATGTTAAGTCCCTCCTCCTTACCCAGAGGAACCCCACCATCCAGACTCTCATTCTTAGTTTTCTCTTGTTCTTTTTCCTTTAGCAGGCACCACTCTCTGATATTCTCTTTTTCATTCTTTTTTACTTATGCACTGACTGTCTCCTTCTTGGTAGAAGGTGGGCTTCATGAGAACAGAACCTTGCCTTGTTCAGGCACTCAATCAGTATTTGTCAAGGAATGAATGAATGAGTGAGTGAGTGAGAGAACACTAATACAGGGAGACTGCAAATGCCTGTTGAAGCTCCAGTGAGATACTTCCAGAGTTTTCTTTGAAAATTCACTGGTATAGACTCAGAAATCTTCTTTTAAAGATTATTAGGTGACTAAATCATGCTGGGTGTTTCCACTTGACTATTACAAGGCCAACAGCAGTATTTTGTCCTTGTGCGTTCTCTTTTATTTCCTGCCCAATCTGTATCGAAGTCGAAAAACCAGAAAAAGATGAGAGAGAACCACTTGGTAACCTAACAGTGCTGGCCTTACTGCCCGGGTGTCACTAGTCCACTCGTGCTGTGCACAGGCCTCTTACACATCCCATCGCTCCAATGTCCTCTTCGCAACCTGCGGCACTCACACGGCTATTGTGAGAGTGAGACCGTGCTTCTATAGTGACAGGTGCCATGTAATTTTTTAAAACATAATCAACGTGCTATTTTCTTCTGTTCTTGTTTGTTTCTTGTTGCTGTTGTTATTGTTTCTAACACAGGGGCCAGAGTTTCACCTCCTCCCTCCCACAAATTACAGAAAATCACCCCCATTATATGATTGCAGTTTCAGGGGCCCTTTGAGGTGAGTGTCTGTTTTGTAAACCCCAGCTCTCCCTGCCTCCTGGCACTGAGCAGGGGATGTGCTGGTGAACATGGTGATGACGATGGCCCTGACGGCCTGTTCCGTTAGGTGTCATTATTGTAGGAATCACTGGGCACCTGGGCCACACCTTAGTCACAGAGGCTGACTGCATTCTAACCATTAGCTCTGCAATTACACAGACACTCTTGATGACTTGGCTCTTCTCATTATTTTTATCCTGTGGGGACTCATTCAAGTGTTTCATAAAAATATTTTATTTTAAGTGTATCTGCTGATGCGTGCCTCCACAGATTTTACTCTTTGGTCTCTGTCACCTCCACATTGTTTTGCTTATTTACCAGAACAAGGAGGGTTATGTGCCACAGGGTTTACAGTTTGCTAAAATGTCTGATAATTTCTGTGTCACTCCTCACAGTAGCCATATGCAGACAAGGCACGCACTTCCCACAAGTGGGACTATCAATGAAAATGAAAACTTTGCTACCAGCTAGCTGTGGGGAAACAATTACAGTGAGTGCCGGAGCCCGAGGTTTTTCAGACAGTTTACAGAGCACAGCAACAACCTCGTCACCATCCTCCAGAAGGAAAGGGGGGAGTGCTGTATCTGCTGGAGTACCCCAGAACCGATGTCCAGGATGCTGAACACCTACTGTGGGATCCTTGCTTCTCAAACACGCCACGTACCTTCCTAATTTAGGGCCTTCCAATATGCTTATCCTGTCTACCTGGAACTCTATTTTCTCAAATCTAGGAAAACTTAATTTCTAATCATGTAGGAAGTCTTGGCTGCAAGCAACAGAATGCCCAACTGAAAGTGTCTTTAACAATGTGAATTTATTTTTCTCACGTAACAATAATTCCATAGGCATGTAGTTTTGGATGGACTCAGAGGTTCAGAATTATAGTAGAGCCAGGAGTGAGTTTCCTGCCATTTTCTTCACTTTTCCCTCATGGCTACAGATGGCTACCACAGCTGCAAGAGTCATGTTCTCACACAACAATATCTAAAGTAGGACAAGAGGAAAGTGTTTTCTCCGCACGTGTTTCTCTCTTTATCACAAAGTCTTTCCCACGAGTGCATCTGTCCCCGCAGACTTCCAGTCAGGTAGATTGGACATGATGTAATCACACGCCCACACTCTATATGCCAGGGAAGTGGGGGGTCTGGGAGTTTTAGTCTCTAAAGCAGGCAAATTTTGTTAGCAAAGGAGAAGGGCTGCTGAGCAGGCAGGCAACCGTGCCCACCGCAGCAGGTTCTTCCATTTATATGTCCTCATAACAATACCCTGCACCTTTCCTTTGTGCTTCTTAGAACAATTGCTATTATGTCATCACCTCTTTGAAATGCAAGCTTCATGAGGGCAGAGTCTGTCTTCCTTGTCCATCATCGTACCTCTGTTTCTGAGCACAGGGCCTGGCCCCAGGTCCAGCTACATAATTTGTAGGGTCCATGCAAAAAGGCAAGCAGGGCAACTTGTTCAAAATGCAGAACAGAAGTACTATTAAAAGCATTAAAATATAAAGTGTTTTCTTTCCACATTCTCTCTCTCTTAACTTGTCATGGCGTTTTTATTTGCTATTCATGATTGTTCTAAGAAAAATTCAAATTGGAATTTGTTAGGATGATTTTTTACCGTTCATCTTTATATTGTGTGTTGCCAGCTTTACATGCGAATGTAAGTTCATTCGATGCATGTGTGGAATCACCAAAGCTGCAATTTGTGTTCTGTAGCTCACAAGCACAAGTGTGTATTCTTTCCAGAAAAGCAGAAATGGTGCATGCAACTAACTCCACTCTTTTACTTCACTCATTTATACATGTCTACCCTACTAATACCATCTACCCTCAGCTTACTAATGAGTATGGAATGGCTGGAAGGAAAAGAAACTATCTTTCTCTTTCTGTGTCATCACTTTCAGTGAAACAAAACTAAGAAAGTATGTGATAAGGTACCTGGATGTTTCTTAGAAAGTTCTGGTTTGAATGTGCGGCCCCTTGGAGCTGTCGGCACTCCTGCATACTTCATCCTGGATGTAACATGCTTAACTTGTACCTCCTTTGAGATTCATTGAACTTGTATCCAATACGGGTCTACTGCAATTCTGTACCCATGGGCATCATGTATGCTGTATGGGGCAGGGCTGTAAGGAATGAGGCAGACACACATGTGTGTATCTCCTTTGCTCACATGCATGCTCTATTGTTCTACTGGACTGCACTTACAAAACACATATTCAACCACAGAATTATTAAGAACTTCAAGGTGACAACAGCAAAGCATTAAACCAAGTGTGGCCCTTCTGAGTGTGGGAGCCTCTATAACAAGACAGGTCACCTACCCATGTTGCTGGATCTGTCTAGCCCATCTAGGTGCTCAATAGATATTAAATGAATGAACGAGTGAGGGAGTTAATGCATCTCTGAACCGCTTTCTGATTACTGCCATATGTTTCTGACATCTCCTTTGAATGAGCTGCTTAGGTTCCTAAAGCATTTTCCTATTCATTATACTAAGTTCAGATGGGGGGCAGACGAGACTCTCAGTAGTTTAAGTATGTAGGGATGACCTAGAAGAAGGGAAAAAGTGGGCCAGAGGGGTTCAACTGTGAAGTCAACAGTCCAAAGTGCAGGTCCCAAAGGACCATAGGAAACTTGGGTTGGGGCTCCTGGGCCTCATGGACTGTGTGATCCAATATCAGCACAAGAGATCTGAAGTGGGGCCAGACAACTGAACGACTTGGTGTCAGCTGCATTGACCACAGTGTGACTGATGTCCCTGGAGCTGTGAAGTAGTGGCCTGGGCTGGGCACTGTGGTTCCTCGTAGTCAGTAGCACAGACTTGACAGGGAACAAGAGGAATCTATCAGGCCTGGAGAAGATATTAAGGCCCTAGCTAAGTGTGCTAACTTTAAAGTAGAATCCCAGTCCATAAAGAAGCAGTCTTAAGGTAGAAGTCAAGACCAAAATCAAGTATAAGGACCTAGGGTAATTCCACAGTTTTGACTTGTAGAGACACAGATAGTGCTTGCTAAGTTACAAACAAATGAAAAAACAAAGTAAGTGTGGAAGTCATTACCAGTTCATATAGTAATATACCCTTATCTCTGCAACAAGAATATATACTTTTCAAGGGCAGGGCCAGTTTTTCAGGCAGGGCCCAATGAATTTTCATACTGGCTTCTCTATATTTAGCAGGCAAACTATCAAACATTACTGAGCCTTTCTTCTTATCTCTAAAATGAGAAGAGCAACACCTATATCACAGGGTTGACGTGATGGCTACATGTGAACCACCAAGCACAGAACCTTCCATATGATATTTCTATTAGTAGTATTTTAGCTTTCATATTCTCTAAGACACTGGTGAATCTGACCGCTTCAAAGGCTTATATTATGAAATGCTTAGAGAAAGTCTAAGCCAGAATGTGTACTTCAAAATCAAAAAGATTATTCCTCTGTTCAAAAACTTGCAACTGTACAAAATCCTTACAAAATTAAATTCTTGCCTTGGCATTCAAACCCACTACATTGCCCCAACTTATTTTCATATGCAATCTTCCTAACAGTCCCTCTGCTGCGGTCAGTCTTGACAACCCACTGCTCCCCCAAATAATACAGGACTGATGGCTCTCTGCCTCTAGTCATGCCACCTAAACATCTGACCTTCCCTCATTCACCACTCCCCACGGTTTCTATTGGCTCTCTGCACCTCTCCGTAACCTCCACGTCCTCAGTGCCTCGCTTTTGCCTTCCCCAGTCTCTCTAGAAGATTTAGCATGTATGTTTACTTTTAAAAAAATAAATAAGTTAGATTTATTTGTGCCTTTTCCCAGGGTTTGAATTGGAAACCTCTCTAGATAGTTGTGAAAATATCATCTTTCTTTTTTTGGTGTCTGCAGTTCTGCATAATCTTTGAAAAGTATTAGAACCTTCCATTCTTTCTGTTGCCTGTGTAAAAAAACTACTTTATACTGTGAACTTCCAAGCCTCACCTCTCAAGTACACTCTCACAAGGTATTTTTTTGGCTTCATCCTTTTGAGAACTAATAAACTCTTTACATTTGAAAAGAAACAATTTCTACCAAAACAATGTTAATTCACTGAAAGAGATCAAGTGGCATTTTAAATTTCCAAGTGTTTCTACAAAAACTATATGTTTTCCAAATACAGTAAGTCCTCATATAATGTCATCACTAGGTTCTTCAAAACTGCAATTTCAAGCAAAATGACCAATTTTACCATAGTCTAATTGATATAAACAAAAGTTGAGTTTCTAGGGCATATTTCTGGTTGAAAAAGCACCACCCAACTTCTAATTAAGACCCCAAACATTTCTAATATTAAACATTGAAATAAATGTGAGCTACACATACATTTAAGAAAGATGAATAAAAATAAGTAAGATCATTATTTTCAACCCACTTATTCCAGTTCAGGGTCTAGTGGGCGACCACAGCCAATCCCGGCAGCTGGTGCACAAGGCGGAAGCCCTTCTGGACAGAATGCCCTTCCCCCGTGGAGTGCGTTCCCACACACACACCCTCACTCACTGACTCAGACAGGGACAGTGCAGACACGCCAGTTCACCTCACACGCACATTTTTGGGAAATGGGAGGAACCGTGTCCATGGGGAAATCCCACACCAACGTGGAGAGAATGTGCAAACTCCACACAGACAGTGGCCCCAGGTAGGATTCTTTTATTTTTCTCATAAACATAACAAAGGAACGGCCTTGAACAAAACATTACTTGAGGGTCTGCTCTATGGAATTTTACTTTCCACAGCCATTGGCTTACAAGTGTACAAATGAACATATCTGAAGGGGATACATTCCCAAGACCCCCAATGGGTGCCTGAAACCTCAGATAGTACCGAACCCTAGGTAGAATGTTTTTTTGCTATACATACATTCCTAGGATAAAGTGTAATATATAAATTAGGCACAGTAAGAGATTAACAACAGTAACTAGTAATAAAATAGAAGTTTATAAGGCTATATTGTAATAAAGGTTATGTGAATGTGGTATCTCTCTGAAAATATTGTATTGTCCTGACCTCAACCTTCTTGCGATGCTGTGAGCTGGCACATGCCTACGTGATGAGGTGACATGAGGTGGCAGACTAGGTGTCTGACGCAGTGTTAGGTTACCACAAGGGCTGCTTGAGGACAAGTACTGCAATACCCCAACAGTAAATCTGATAACCCAAATGGCTACTAAGTCACTGGGGCGGGGGAGGAGCCTCTGCAGTGTGGAGACAGGGAGACACTCACAAGGGGATTATTCACGTCCTGGGCCACAAGGGGCGAGACAGTGCGTGAGATTTCATCACGCTACCCAGGAAGACATGCAATTTAAATTTGTGAATTGTTTATATCTGGAATTTTCCATTTAATATTTGTGGACCATGGATGTCGGCAGGTAACAGAAACCAAGGTAAGCAAAATCTTGAAAAACTCTACTTCTAATCTCCTAATTTAAAAATGAACAACTCCGCCCTGGCTGCCGTAGCTCAGTGGATTGAGCGCGGGCTGCGAACCAAAGCATCACAGGTTTGATTCCCAGTCAGGGCACATGCCTGGGTTGCAGGCCACGGCCCCCAGCAACCGCACACTGATGTTTCTCTCTCTCTCCCTCCTTCCCTCTCTAAAAATAAATAAATAAAATCTTAAAAAACAAACAAACAAACAAACAAAAAATGAACTACTCCCTTGAGTATAAACTAAGAAATGTTGCCTCTAGTTGAGAACTCAACTTCCACATTCTTAACCTGTGCTACTATGCCTTGGCCTGCGCTGTGCTGTGGGAGTTGTTGTTACCAAACCCATGGGCCACTTCTTTCTTTTTCCGCAGCACCCCACACAGTTGGCCGCTCCATCCTTGAAATACCTCCTTCCTCGGCTTCCATGACATCACACATCCCTGGTTCTCCTTTTATCTTGCTTTGCTGCTGCTTTTTAGACACCTTTGCTGACTATTCTCCCCAACTTTCAACATTGGTGTGGACTAGGGCTGTATACCAAACTCCCTTAGATCTCATCCAATCTACAGCTCCAGTTGCACCCGCAAGATGATGAAAGCCGAAGCAAATCTCCAGGTTTGTCTTAGTCATGAAATTGAAGTCCTTAGGTTTACACATCCAATGGCCTACCGGGTATCTCCACTTAGATGCCTCAGAAATAACACAAAAAAACCTCTTGACTCCATAACCCTTCCCCAAACCGATTTTCCTCCAGCTTCACCCATCCCAGCAAAAGACACCATCATCCTTCTAGTTTCTCCAGCCAGAAATCACCCTCTACATCCACTCCAGCTGCTAGCCTGTCTTCTCTATTATCAAATGGTATCCAGAACATCTGTTTGCCTGCTTCTCCTCTAACCAAACCCCTGGGTAAGCCCACATCTCTTCTCACCTGGTCTTGATTCTCCCACTCCAACACCTTGCTCTCCTGAAAAATAGTCTCCATAATATTTTCTTTTTAAAATACTTGATAACATAAAATATACATTACTGTATCATGTTTTTAAATGTGGTCTTTTAAAAATGTGTATCAGATCAAGTCACCCCCTGTCCTTATCCCAGCTGAAAACCTCTGGATGACTTCCAACCACATTTAGAATAAAACCTAAATTTCTAACACTAACTGGCAAAATGCTTCATAATTTAGCCTTGCTTACCTCTTACCTCTTCCCTTCATCCACCCCATTCCATCCATAAAAACATTCCTCAAACACCCTGAGACTATTTCAACCTTTGCACTGGCTCCTCCCTCTGCTTGGAGTAATCTTCCAATTGTTCTTTGCATAACTGTATATTTCTTGTCATTTAGTTCTGACCTTGAGTTCTTTCTCCTCCTAGGGACCTTTCCTGACCACCCAATCTGCAGTAGTCCCTGACCATTAGTATCTTTTTGTTGCATCACCCGGGTGCTTATCATATCTCTCACTTTTTCCTTTTCCTCCTTTTGTTTCTTCCCCTCTCTCTATTCATCTCTGTACTTTTGCCTCAGAATATAAGCTCCAGGTGAGCAGGGTCCTTGTCTATCTGGATATCTACTACATACATGGCCCCTAAAGTATCCCTGACACATGGCTTAGTATTAGTATGTTTGTGTCCCTTTACATACATACACATACACACACACACACACACACACACACACACCCCATTGGACTAGCAGGGTACACATGGTTTCTCATTCAGCTAATACAAAGCAGACAAGTAAAGATGAGATTTCAGAATTCAGGCCTGATTACAGATTAGCCTGATACACAAAGCTCAACCTTCCTTCCCACACAGCCCCAGGAACTGCTCCAGGGAAGAAGCAAGAAGTCATTATACTAGGGACATTCCACTCATGGGCTGGTGAAGTGTCTGAACTGATCCTCTACCCTAACCTGACCTCTAGAACATTTCATGTATTAACATCAACAGCTCTGACAATTACAAATCTGCTCTGCACTTTTCATCCCCCTCTTGACCGTCTTCAACAAAACTTCAACAGAGTAAAAAAATGACTAGCAAGCAATGACTGGAAAGAACTCAGAAAGACCAAGAGGCAAGTGGGTCAGCAATGCCAGAAAACACAAAAGCAGCAAAAACGATGTAGAAAATATATTCACTTCAATGTAGATTTTTAAACATATTTTGAACCCATTAAATCTTAGATCTTTAAAAATGTTCTCTTAGAAGACAAGACCAGTATTTAAGGAGCATCTATCATTCCTTTTAATTCCTGGAGAAACACATCACTCCTATTGGAAGAACCATTCTGGGTACGGATTGAAGTTTTTCAGAAAATATGAGAATAAGATTCATATGAATTCTTCTGTTATTCCCAATAAGTCAGGGGAAATTTTCTGAAATGTTTTACTTCTACTACCTTACCAGATGCTCCAGGAAAAAAAAAAGACCAATTTTGAACAATATGAAATATTTAGAAACTAAATAAGGGTGACAGTTTCTCAGTATTATTTTTAAGTTGATAAATAGTAAATAAGGGAAAGTATTGAATATGATATTATTTAATATTCTTTTTTAATATATATTCATTTTTTCAGAGAGAGGAGAAGGGAAGGAGAGAGAGAGAGAGAAACATCAATGTATGTTGTCTCTTGTGCACCCCTTACTGGGGACCTGGCCTGCAACCCAGGCATGTGCCGTGATTAGGAATTGAACCTGGGGCCCATTGGTTCATAGGCCAGCACTCAATCCACTGAGCCATAGCAGCCAGGGCATGATATTATTTAATATTCTTAAAATATTAGTTTTTTTACAAAACATAAATGCTCTAACATTTTATTTCTATTTTTCCCATAAATTCATTGATTTCAAATATGCTGCTAGAAAAAGGCAGCATTTTGACAAAATGAGCAATAAAACAGAATGTACCATATTTATGAAAGTACTTGTAAATTTTCATCTTTTTTAATTTGAGCCATTAAAATAAACTTCCTAAATGTAAGAAATGATGTTTAATTGTTTAATAAGGAATTTCAATAAAGTATATTGAGCATTTAGTTTAACAAAAATTATTATTCGTCATCTATTCACTTATTGTTTTCCTCTTCCACTATTTGTCTGTGTTTTCATCACCTCTAATTAGTTAATTGTACTTATCCTGAAAATTAAGACCAAACATTTTGTTGCTAACATTAATATAAATTATTATTTGCCCAGAATCTTCAATATTTAAAATGTTGATTAGTATATTTACAG
This sequence comes from Tonatia bakeri, assembly GCA_004024845.1. Classification (NCBI taxonomy): domain Eukaryota; kingdom Metazoa; phylum Chordata; class Mammalia; order Chiroptera; family Phyllostomidae; genus Tonatia; species Tonatia bakeri. Next base: position 7,663 of record PVIA01002310.1, on the reverse strand, counting down.
TCACCAAGGAGAAGGAATAAATATTTGGCTTGTAGTCATTTATTTTTTATTATTTTCATTTGCTTTTGCTCTTAAGACAGATGGGTCTAACACAGAGGGAACACAAGCAGGACTGCTGTTTGTTTAGGCATCATCTGTTCCTGGCACCTGCTCCTCACCTTTAAAGCGTAATCCACTGTTGCAGCATCACAGCGGGTCAGTGTGAAACAAGGGTTCTGACATGGTCTCCTGATATGACACAGAACTATTTTTGTACTGCATTGGGTTGTATTTTTTAAGAGGCAGGAGGTACAGGTGTTATATTTTTCAAAAGAGCATTGCAGATGGAGAAATGTGGTATATGTAAATATAAGACTTGGCTTGTGTAGATCATTTGGAGAGGGTAGTAAATTGTGCTGGGTAATCACTACAGACTAATAGAACAACCACAGAAGAGCAGCACTAGGGGTTAACCAGTGGAGAATTATTTTAATTGTAGAGGATTCCCCTCTAAAATTATGGCAGTTTAAAAGTTTCTAAAAAGCAAGAGAGTTAAGGAATCAACAGATGAGAATGCCTTCAGCTATACAGAGTCATAGGTTAGAACTGGAAGAGGCCAGAGGCTGTCTTAAATGGAAAGCTGTAAGGGACTGTGGCTAAGGGCCCTTGCTCTGACCTTCAGTCACAGAGCCTGCATTAGAATCAAGGTCCCACAATTTCAGCTCTGCGAACTTGCCCAAACTATCAGTTCTCTCAGTCTCTTATTCCTCTTCTATATAAAAAGTATAATTATATCTTTGACACAGTAAAGAGTGTCAAGAGAGTTAATTAAGCTAATGCATGTAATGTGCTTAAAAACACCTGCTATAGAGGAGTGAGTAGTCTACAGATGTTACCTATTGTGACCTGCCCATAGATGGGTGTATGGGACCCAGAGATGTCATGTGATTTACTTAAACAGTTACTTAAAATTGTCCTTGACTCTGGGTTTCCACTTCTGTACTGTGGGATATACATAGCCCTGAGCTCAAGTTGCTGGAGAACGAATATGGTGTACTAGCAAAAGTAAAGACTTTTGTTCTCGAAACTAGGTTAAAATTACAGAACTGCTCCTTAAAGCTATATGACCTGGGCCAGAGGTCTGGATTTTTCAGTTTTGGTTTCTTCATTTACAATTTCTGTTTGCAGAGTTACTGTGTCTGTCATGAACATACATTGCCAGGCACATGGGAGGTCTTCAGCAAATGATTTGCATGGCCTAGAAGGAAAAATAAAATTGAGCTCACATCATGACAGTCTTCTTTCATTCTTCCCCATCCCAAAAGAACCAGGGGGGTCGGGCAGGTACTCTAAGATTTAGGGCATGCCTATCAGGTTATGCAATAATTTAATAAGCTTAATTTAAATCTTGCTTTGAGACTATTTTGCAGGATTGTGTGATCCCGTGAAGTAATAGGAAGTACTATGACGGGACACACCCATATCACATATCCAAAGATTAAACCTCAAATTATTAATTAATAGTGATCCACCAGTCTGTAATTATCCATGGTAATTGGGAAATATATTGGCAAATAATATCAGATATAATTGAAAAAATATTATTTTAGTTGTCAATTTTCACCTCCTCCCTTGAAAATATTTACAAGCATTGGTAACAATGAAAAAAAATGTGCTGATTTTGACTTTCATTTCCATTGTCACAGGCCAAAAAATAAAAAGAGGAGGAGAAAGTGTGAATAACCAGGCCAGATACATAGACCTGGAACAGTAGAACACTGGTAGTAATAGCAACGTGTCCTGATTCACCAGCCCACTTACCACACAAGGAGAAACTGACACTTAGAAGCTCAACGATGCTGTCATTTTAAGGAGCAACTGCTTTTACTCTGTTTTTTACATTTTGACTCATGGAGCCTTTATGGCTCCTTCATTGATTCATTCCCTCCCCCTCTCTCTGCCTCTGTCTCTGTTTCTGAAGGGCTTCTTGGAAAGTACACTTCACATTAATGGTTCTTTTTATTCTTCATAACAGTAATTCAGATGAGTTAAAAAATATCCAACCACAGCTGCTCATCTAGTAATTCTAACGGGTGCGACCTTTAACCAGATGTCTATGGTTCCCACCAAGCAGTAGAATTAAATCAATCCTTTTGAAACTTGACCCATTTCCCAATATCATTCGAGGGAATTTTTTAAACCATTCCTTTATTTCACTAACATCACTATTATGTCTTAGTTAGTTCATCTGGCCAGAGAGTGTTTCTTTATCCTCTTAACCAGGATTTCGAACTAAGCTGTACTGATTTCAACAAGGGTTGTCAATTTACTAAGTAAAACATTTCCGAATGTCCACTAAAAAGAGGAAGACAGTCTATTAACAGGAACTCGCAAACCACCACGGGACAAGTCACAAGCAGCCTCTGGGTGCTCTCGGGCCCCCGGTCATTTCAGTGTCTAAGGCTGATGAAGGAGGTGCAGAGAAGCAATCTGTGTGAACTCCCAGTCACCCAATAAAAGAAACAAAACAGCAAAACTAGTGAGCCACATAATGCGGTGCATATTTTATAACAGAATGAGCTTCAAGACCCTTTGAGTTGGAAATATGCAATGGAACATTCCTTCTGGATGTTTTGATGGATTTTAGAATTCTGAAAGTGTGTGTGTGTGTGTGTGTGTGTGTGTGTGTGTGTTAGAAAGCTTAAACATCATGTGCCTTGTTTGTGATGGACTATTTTAAAAATGCAGGGCCTTTATATTTGAATGGTAAGTATAGCCAGAGGCTCTAAAAGCAAAGGCCTTAAATTTATAAACATTTTTTTTATAAACAAAGTGCATGTGAAGTAGGTTATTTTGGGAATATGGTCTGAGCAATCTTAATGACTAAGTTGTGGCAATGAAAAAACTGGATATGTGGTTTTCAAAGTTAGTATTTTCAATTTAAAAATATTCTTTTTGCATTTTATCTTGGACTCTTACTTGTACTAAGGTACTGCATACAAAGTAAACCACCAGTTCAAAGAGTTAAACAATGTTTACAGCACTCAACTGTGTTTCCACGTGATCACATGGCTTTGTTTTCCAGAAACAATGAGTGTGTGCAAAAGAGTGTGTACGGATATGCTAACAGCCCTTCCTACACTGAATGTGAATTTGTGTCTCTGAGTATTACACCTGAACATAGGATACTAACAGGCACAAATGATTCTCAGTTTTCCCTGTTTGATCGCCCTGCCTGGAACTATTATGACTGCTGGATAAATATTTACTGAACACTAAAACTAATGTCAATATTGAAAAGCCCATAGATGTTCACGACTCTTAAAGATCCATGTTTGCATATTGCTTTCACTTAAAGAGAATTTTGCTTTTAGCCCATAAAGAAGGGGCTGTTGCCATGGCTGTTTTCCAGTTAACAAGGTGGGTCATCCTGTTTTAAGCTGTGTCTCAGTGAATTAGGAAACATTTCTTCCTCCCCAGCCTTCGATGTCTTAAACTAGTGGCAGGACCAGTAAGAAAGAAAATTGGGACAAATATTAATACATGATTGTGTGCCCTGGGTGGAAATAAATAGACAACTTCAAAGAGGACATGGACAAGTAGGGGAATGTTAGGGGAGAAATGGGAAGGAATCATGTCAGTGAAGGGCCCAGGGAAATACTGGTGGCACATGGCTCCTGAGGTGGGACAGGCATACTGGATCTAAGAAACAAAAAATTCACAAAGCATTTTTACAGATATTATTTCACAGCAAGTGAATGAAATCGAGGATATCTTGATCTCAGAGATGAGAAAAGGGGCTCAGAGAGACTGAGTGATCTGCGCCAGGTCACACAGCTAGGACACAAGTAGTAGAGCTGGTATCTAACCTCGAATGTCACATCGCCATTGTCATTGCCGTCATCACCATGCCAGACCACTGCTTCTTCTCAGAGTGCTTGATGACCACCCCAATGCCACCCCTTTGACCAAATATTTGTGGACACGGCACTTAAAAAACATGTTGAAGCACTACTTAATAAAGGACATCTATAATCAAGGGACAAGGACAAACTCTAGATATCAAGCAAGTTGTCATTGCTTATTTTCAACTATAAATTGTATATGTGAGCAATAAGCTGTGAGAGATAATTAATATTTCAAGATCTCTTGCCACATAGATATAGATTGTTTGAAATATAAAATAGCCAGTAACGATAGCACATAGTGACAGTTCAGTAAGTTTAAGTATCTGTATATATTTTATCATATTTATATAAAAATGCATTCAATTTTATATTATGCCATTAAAGTTTTTTTAAGATTTTATTTTTTAGAGTTGGGAAGGGAGAAGGAAAGAGAGGGAGAGAAATATCAATGTGTGGTTGCCTCTCACATGCCCCTTACTGGGGACCTGGCTCACAACCCAGGCATGTGCCCTGACTGGGAATTGAACCGGTGATCCTTTGATTCTTGGCCTGACACTCAACCACTGAGCCACATCAGCCAGGACACTATTAAAGATTTTTTAATTGGCAATTTTTTTTAAATGGCTTAAGGGCATGACGTCCCTATGACATTTAAAAATAGTCATATATATCCTTTAATTACTAAAGTAATCATAACCTTGGTGTAAAAAAAACTAAGACATTAAATATATATGAGACAAATATAAATACTTTAGAAAAGACAATTACAGTCCTATGTGAATTCCACCTCTCCCCACCATAAATAATAACTATCAACACCATCAAATCATTTTAAAACATCTCAGTTATAATCACCTCACTTTAAACTTGAGTCCTAAACCTTCAGCAATGCACATTTAAATGTCTGGCAAATTGCACCCACTTAAGGCTTTTCAGCAATGAAGCAGACTGACAGCACCCAGATGAATTTAGTCGGTGCAGTGAGTATTTCACGGAAGGCTTTATTTTACCTGCATCCATCAGCCTGCCCCAGGATCCCCTCATTGGGGTCCAGACCAGCCTCTGCACAGCTGTGCCAGGTAAGCATCAGTGGTTGCTTCAACTGCACTGCAAGAGGAGGGAAAGGAGGCCAATGAGAGGAGCCAAGCAGAGCAAAGGAAAAAAAGAAAACAGCCGGCAGAACAAGATGTTCTGATGTTCTCCAAAGAAAATCAAGAAAGCCATTCTCTTGTTTCTGGGAAACAGTCTCTGAAGATAATTCCAGAGGAGAAACTCCAAAAATATTTGGGTAAGGTTGAATTCTCTCAGCACACACAAGGTGCGGCAGAAGTAAGGCTTGCTTGAGTGTGGTTGGTAGGGTACGTGAATGTCTCGCACAAGATGGACAGCAACTTGAACATTTCACCTGCAAGGTCATTTGGTGTGCTTGAGTGTGATATTGTTAGATTACAGAATTGAAAGCTTATAATTTTGTAATAAAAGATTTAATAATAAAAAGGGGTGTTATTTGTGCCGGGCCCTGTATTAATCACCACCTACTCTATGCCAGACACTGTGCTCGTGCTAGGAATATAAAGATGAGCCATCTAGACATGCTTTCAGACACATGATGCTCACAAAGACAGTCATGACTAAAACAATCACACAAATGTAAAATTAAAACCGTGATCATTGTTAAGGAAACTTATACAGTGATGTTTTGAGAAGAATCTCATTTCTATGACTAAGTTGCAGTGTGCTATGAGTAGGGGGAAAGTTACTTATTTTAAAGATGAAGCTCACATCCGATCCTCCACATGGCTCAATACAGAAGAAAGCAATGCTCTTGCGATGGATGCCGTCCAGGTACAGAAAACACGCCAGACGCGTGACTGACTTGATTTTGTGGATCCAGGACCAAAAGCAATGTTGGGGCGCCTTTGAATTTGCCCACGAGTCAGCTCCAGCTTTTTGATACTGATAAATAGCATTGCAGAGAGGGATCAAAGGGTGGAAAATGCATATGGTAAGTGAGGTTTGGAACAAGCAATTTAAAATGCAGGTGTGTTTTGCACAACATCACAGACCAAAATGAAGCTGCTGGTACTGCAGCTGGCAGTTCAGAAAAGCAGTCGCTGCTATCAAAAACAGAAGACTAACAGCCTGATTGCCAGGGCTTAGATCTGATACAGGGAAGTTTATGGGAAAGCGTCTGTAAAACAGCAAGTTATAAATCAGCTTCTCAAAATCCCATCAAGTGAGGTTACCTCTCCCCTAAGGAGACAGATCTTTCCAGCAATAACTATATGAGCTGACCCATGAGACTCCACCTGATTTGCTACCAGGAAAAAATAAGATTTACATGTACTAATTTACATGATATTGAATATACCTGTGAATGATTAATTCATTTGGCTGTTTATATTTATTTGAAATCTCTGCAGAGAACTTAAACTGGGCAGGGTTTAGGCGTTCCACCTGTATTTTAATAGGGACTTGTGGACATTTTATTTTAAAAAGTGGGCATCAAGCTGTTGGACAGGACAATACCCTGCAATTTCCAAGTTTTTTAGAGGAAACGCTGCTCTTGCCTGTCTGAGGTCGCAGCCCAGAGTACAGAGGTGGGCTTCAAGGTGCCCGCAGCCTTCTAACATTTCACATCATTAGGTACTTTCTTAGGACGGTTTTCATAGCTGTCACCAAATTTGAAAGAGGGTGTAATTCAAAATATATAGCATCTTGAATAACATCATTGATCATTTACAGAACTTTCCTCACAGATATAATCTCTCATAAGTGTGAAAAAATTGTCTTTTTTGTATGACATGTAGAACTGTGTTTATAAATATGCACAAATGAATCTTTTTCTCCATGCTTATATATGTGTGCATGAGCTAGCATGTTATGAATGTTTAAGTATATGTCTGTGTGGGTATATGCATATATACACACACAAAGCATGAAGAAATTTAAAATAAATGTAGATATGTATGACATATAAAATTATGGCATTCTTATTTTTATGACTAATAATAGGTACTCCCAATGATTATAAACATCTTGGGAATAGAAAACGCATTTCATTTACCAGTTACATAAACCCCTTGTCTAGCATATAGTAGGTGCTCAATAAAATAACTGTTGCCATAAAGTGAATCATCCAGTAGATCCAGTCTAAAATCACACATCTAAGAAAAAAATAGAATTTGTTCATAATACTTTGATTTTATTTATTTTTTTCCTTTTTATAGAAATTTTTTGGGTAACACTGGTTAACAAAGTTATACAGGTCTCAGGTGCACCATTCCACAACACATAATCTCTACACTGTATCGTGCATTCACCATCCCCTGTCAAGGGGGCTTTGGGAGGCTGGATGGAGCAGTGTGGGGATTGAGCATACTAGAGAAGAGAAAAAAAAACAACTCATGGACATGGACAGCACAGTGGTGATTGCTGGGGGAGAGGGTGGAGAGCGATGGAGGAGGATATAGCAGGAATAAATGGTGATGGAAGGAAACTTTTATTTTAACATCAGAAATGTATGAGAACCCAGGACTTTTTGTTTATTTGATTTTAAAGATGTTAAAATTGAATCTTACTGAAATATTTTTACAAAACTATACTCTGGATCACTTCTTAAAAGCTTTCTTTTATGCAGCCATGTGAGAAGTGTATTGGATGATTTAGGAAATCAATCATACAATTCTCACTCCGAAATCCAGACATTGCTTTTCAATATATTAATTCTGTACAAAGGTTAACTACAAATACACCTTTTAAAATTTTATTGTTTT